>MWSQ01001866.1:0-134016 GCA_002116395.1 Ramularia endophylla | reverse complement strand
GTAGCGGTAGGGGGTAGTATAGACGATAAAGTACGTAATAGAAGATAAATAGTATTATACTAACAAGCTAAATCGCCTCTCTACTAAAATAGAACTAAAAGCTCTTAAACTCGCTACGCGAATTATAACCGGACCTACTATTAAGGATTCTAATTGGTCTAGCCCGTCTTAGACGCTTCTATACGGACTAAGACGAGTCTAAACCATTAGCTCGCCCCACCTTTAAAGCCAAATAAGCAATTCTCGCAGCGAGGATGATAACTGAGATAACTGGCGGGCGCTACCGTAGTTTCAGGCTTCGGCAAGCCACAACTTTCGCAAGGGTCCAGTTGGTAATATGCCGACACCTCGGGAGCATTTACCTACTTCACTTCACTTCCACCCGCTTGTTCGCTCACAATCACAGAAACATGTCTTCCTACGCTCCTCCAGCATTCTGCTATGTTGCTTCCACATAGTCTTGATTCCTAGCAGCCGGGACATTTGGAGCATACCCTAACATTCATACCTCACAATTTCACCCGCCTGGACAACAAGCTTTTGCCCCATCTGGAAGTGAGCACGTGCTCCATTCGAGAACAGGCAACTGAACCTTAGAGAGATCTCCTACACCATGGCAGTTGATCCTCAGCGTCCGGCTTCTAAGAAGCGCCGGTTGTCCACTTCCACGGACATGCAAGCTGCAATTGCCCAGCCTGGATCCATTAAAATCAACGTCACAGGAGCATACATAATAGACCACGAGGATGACGACCAATCTCCTGAAAGATCTCCCACAGGAAGCCATGCCTCTGAAGGGAGCGAGGAGCAATCATTTCAGCACCACAAACGTGACATTCGCTTGCCGAATCACACTTCTGTGGTGTCACACGTTGCTGCAGACATTGGTGGCTCGCTCGCAAAGGTTGTGTACTTCACCCGGGAGAGCTCAGCAGAAAGTGGCGGCCGTCTTTCCTTTCTATCTTTTGAAACGGAGAAGATTGATGATTGTATCGAGTACCTCAGAAACCTACAAGTCAAACATCAAGCCACAGAAGGCAAGTCTGGGGAGCCAGAAACAAAACTCAGCATCATGGCAACGGGCGGCGGCGCTTTCAAATTCTACGACCGGATACGAGAAAGGCTAGGTGTGGAAGTAGAGCGGGAAGACGAAATGGAGTGCTTGATCAAAGGCCTAGATTTCTTCATCACGACTATCCCGAATGAAGTTTTCGTATTCAACCCAACACCGGACGACAACGAAGAAGTGGAAAGAATCTCTTTCCAGACTCCGCGGAATGATGTCTATCCATACCTTCTGGTGAACATTGGATCTGGTGTCAGCATGATCAAAGTCTCCGGTCCTTCACAATATCAACGTATTGGCGGAACATCCCTCGGAGGAGGAACTCTTTGGGGTCTCCTTTCTCTCCTGACAGGCGCGCGGAACTTCGATGACATGCTTGCTATGGCGGACAAAGGCGACAACTCTGCTGTGGACTTGCTAGTGGGAGACATATATGGTGAAGGTATGGGTTATGAAAAGATCGGGCTTTCAGAACGGACTATTGCGAGTTCTTTTGGTAAAGTTCTGAAAAGAAAGCGAGAGGCAGAGAGAAGGGCAGAGGATGGGAGCGGGTGTACTAACGGCGACGCGAGTGAAAAAGAAGCGCGAAGAACGGAATTTACAACCCGGACAACTGATATGGACGTCGAGGCTGGGAGTGGACTTGTGGGCGATGGCAGGATGTTCAAGCCAGAGGACATCAGCCGAAGTCTGCTTTATGCCATTTCGTAAGTTTCGCGTGAAATGACAAAGATGCTCTGAGCTGACTATTGCTACAGCAATAACATTGGGCAAATCGCATATCTGCAGTCGGAGAAACATGATCTCAAGAGGATTTATTTCGGCGGCTCGTTCATCCGTGGACATCAGCAGACAATACACACGCTGTCGTTCGCGATCAAGTTCTGGAGTAAAGGCGGGAAGCAGGCCTTCTTCTTGCGGCACGAGGGCTATCTGGGAGCCGTGGGAGCATTTGTAAAACGTAATCCACCAAGTTGGGGAAGAGGGAGCGTGGGTGGGGATGCAGATGCTGTTGTTGAAGGGGAAGATACCGAGGTGATATGATGCGGCTCCGGAGTGACGGATATGGGAGCGGATACTCAAGACGAATAAGACGGTCTTCCGCTTTGCGACCATGGCGGGATGTTGGGCGGGCGGAGCAGCTGGACCAGGAATAGACGTAAGATGTGGACGAAGCCCTGCCTGGTGCAGATGAATGTTTAGGAGAAAGAAACTACAGTGCTGCCCTTCAGCATCTTTTACCATCGTTTCTCAGCCAGTTTCCGAAATCCTTGGCAGACTATCTCGATAATTCGGAGTCGTGTCCGTTTATCTTCGATGGCTGTGTCCTTAATGAACCAATTGCCTTCAAGTAGAGTGTAGTCCAACGCTACATGCCATTCATAGAGACGACGGATTGGAGCAGCAGGTAAGATTGTTACATTTCCCATTGAGATAGCAGGTCTTTAATCTCTGGCCATACAGCAAATTTATGTTAACACTGGAATACATTTTTTATCTACGATACTCACTTCTATCTGAACAGAAACTTTCTCTCAGATGTGTACCCAAATTCGCATGTCGCGAGCAGCTCACAGGATCAAGCAGCCAAACTCTGCCAGCGTTAGTCACACAATCAGCGGCACGGCCTCCTGCATAGATTGTAAAGTTTTGTGTGCTTGGGCAAAGGCTGTGGCCTGTGAATTCCAGCTGCGCTGGATGTGGTCCCGTCTGAAGCTCGAAAGGACTCCCAAGGATGGCGACACCTTGCTGTCATGCTTTTTTCGCAGGCTGGGCCCACCAAGATGCACCAAGCCCATCATGGCCCCGCTTGCTCAGCATGAACCTCATCAACTCGTCTGCAACCTTGTCATCTCGCTTCTGAACTTGGTAGGCGACCAGTGTGATCGCTCGAGTGAACCATTTCAGGAGGAATTTCCTGTAGCCCACCGGCAGGACCCTGCTCAACTCGACGCCGCTATCAGCTACCAGACCTGCATCTTCCTTCAAGGCATTCTCCGCAATGTCCAGTAGAAAGCCGGGCATAGCAGCTGGGACGATCTTGATAAGCTTGCCTTCGTCCATATTCAGAATAGTGTGCAAGTGAAGAGTCACAGTCGCCGTCTCCGCGAAGCCAGTAGGACAAGTCTCAGCTGGCAACACAGATTCTGGTAATTGGAAAGTGTTCAAGGTGTCTTGGACGGCGTCGAATAGATCGACGTGACTAATGATGAACGCAGCAACGGTTAGCGATTTTGCAGGACGCAAGACATAGGGACTCCCAAGAGACCATCACGTTTAGTACACACGGCGTTCGATTGAGTACGGTGTTCGTTCAAGTCATTACTTACGCGACTTCAAATGCCCGATTAGGATTACGGAGCTGTGAGTACACGAGAGCCCAGCACTGTTCGTCGATCTTGGCTTTGAGACGTGCTCGACGGTCTTGACGCTGTTCGAGCTGGAAGAATGCGGTCTTGGTTTCTTCGTCCTTCAGCACGGGTTGAGAGCAGTTGGGACAAAGAAACATCGCGGCTTCTTCTTCGGTGGTCACGTTCACGAGGTAGAAAGCACTGAGTTCAGGGATTACGCAGCCACAGGGGAATTCGGCTCCGACGTGCTGGTGCCAGGTTAGTTTGTTGAGTAGGAGGCCTACAAGACGTCCATATAAGTCAGCAATGTTACATGTGTGCGACTGTAATCATTCAAAGTCTACTTACTGTTCGGCGAGTGAAGAGGAGCGGTGTCCCAATGGCTGCTCCACGTTTCATCATGCGCATATGCGAGGGTCGCCGACTGCGCGCGCAGTCTCTCACGCACATGGAGATATGCGCGATCGGAAGCGCGGTCCATGATATGCTGAAGCAGAGCAGCCCACGGAGTATCTTCAGAACCATACTCGATCTCGTGGGCGATGCGTTCGCTCCATTCGATGCCGGTGTAGTTGAATGAATGAGTTTCGACGGTGCTGGTGCCCTCTGCAAGCCACGTCGTCCGCAGGCGAATGCGGTATTCAATAGATGTGGTATTGTCGTCGAAGAATGCAACTACTTCGAGATTGCTGATGCCGGGTGATTCTGCGAGACGTGTGAGGGCTGACACGATATCTTCAGGCTTTGCAAATTGGGGAATGTCAGAGTTGGTGAGGTTGGCGAAGGTCTCGAAACGCGCGAAGAAAGCGAGATTGTTAATATCGTGGTAGAAAGAGCCCATTCGCGGAGACTCGCGGTGGCGGAGGTTCTTGGGCTCCCAGAGATATGCTGATTCGCCTTTGGGGAGCAAGTTCATTGCCGGATACTCAAGATGCAATTCGTGGAAGCAGGCATTTGGTCCGAGAGTACCGAGCGTCTGGTTCTGTGCGAGTTTGGAGAGGCCGAGTGTGTCGAATCCGTTGGCAATGTCGTCGATGGTATTGTGCGTGGCAGGGATGTTGACGCCGAGACGACCGAGTGCGCATATAAGCTCTAAGGCTTCCTGGTCGATGGTCGCCATGGCGGCGCAGAATCCAATACTCCGTAGGAAGGAAGTGCTGTGGCATGTGGTGGTGACGCTGTGAGGGGTGGATGACTGGAAGTAGATATTAAGGTGTACGCAGCTTGCACTAGCGCTGCCGCTGGCGGAACGACAACAGCAATGTTGTTTTGTACTGTTCCTTTTTGGTAATGCAGAACGGATTGTTGCGACTTGTCAGAGGCACACAGCTTGTCACAGGCGCGCAGTTGAATGGGGAAGTACTGCCACGCGATCGTGACACGATGAGTAAAAGATCGGCAATTCGGGATCGGTCTTGGCGAGGCCCAGGTGAATGGTCATATATGGGTTGGAGTTGTTGTTCCACCCTCCTTTGCAACTCCTCGCGCCAGATGGCACATTCCGAAGTCGCTCCGCGATGCGAAGACGGCAGGGAAGCAGGGGTATGTGTAGTTAGACCTGCCACTGCGCTCTCGCCGGGCTGCTCTCGATTTGCCGTATTCTGCTTGCAACAGGTTGTGAAATAGACAAGAAGAAGAGATCAAGGGATATAATGAGAAAAGACATTGGAAATTGGCATACTTGCACTGTGCCTCGAAGAAAGAACCCAACAGGTAGATGCGGTCTTGCCCATCTGCCTCAGATGTGGAGAGCAGGCCCATTAGCATCGTTTTGCTATCCCCTCATGCCCTATGTGCATGTCAGCACAAGGGGCGCCACAGCTGCGCAGCGCGTATTCCATAGCTAGGACATTTTCAGATCATTACCATCAATATGCACATCTAGCCTGTCCGCTCATGCCTGTACATTATGCACACAGAGCCGAGCCATGCAGTGTATGCTCCTTTCATCCCAATCGTGCTCTTTTGCGCGTAATCTGGTTCCGCTCGCCTGTCTCATCGTGAAAGGTCTTCTTAAAGAAGCATGAAGAATGCGCCACAGTTTCAAGTGTCGCGGTGTCCATCATCATGAGTTCTCGCCCACAGTGTTCTGGATTCTGTTAGCCATGATTCGCTATCCTGAACACCCAGCTTTACTCACTACCAGCCAGTCCATGCCTTCCGTGACGCCCGTGCCTGTCACGGCCGAACAGCCAACGATGCTCCAATTCCTGTCTTTGAGCTCACCCAACCTGAGCACTTCACTGATTTCGCCAGCACCCTTTGCGCCGGGACTGTCCTGCTTATTCGCGAATACCAGCAGCGCACTATCTCGCAACTCCTCTTCGTCCAGCATCGCCCGTAGCTCGTCCGCGGCACTCCCTAGACGCTCCGTATCCGTTGAATCGACCACAAAGACAACAGCTGCAGTGTTCGCATAATAGCATCTCCAGTACGGTCGTATGGATGTCTGGCCGCCCAGATCCCATACATTGAACGCGAGGTTCTTGTATACCACTGATTCGACATTGAAGCCAATTGTGGGTATTGTTGTTACGACTTCACCAATTTTGAGTCGATATAGCAGTGTCGTTTTGCCGGCGTTGTCCAGACCAAGGATGAGGATGCGAATCTCCTTCTTCGTCCAAAGAAGCTTGGTGAAGAGGGAAAGCGCGCCGCCCATGGTGACGAGATGCCTGTGTGCAGGATCCTATGAGCGGCGGTAGTCCAGGGCAGGATTGAAATGTCTTGGAGTGGTTGTAGTGGTCGATGTTGAAAGCCGGGAAACGAGCTCTGTTGATTTAGTTAAAAGAAGTATCGTTCATATGTGTACAGCTCGTGTCGTGTGATGCAATGTACCTTAGGTGTTCGTGTTGCTCGCTCGCGTTGATTACGAGAGCCCGCCGGCCGCGACCTTTGTCTGCATGCGTCCATTCCCAGGCCTTAAAGGATCGAATCTGGCCCTGGAAATTTTAGTGAGGTCGAGCATTTCTACCACGTCCTTCGTCCTTTGCTTCTGCTTCCTCAACATCACGACAACCTAGAATTATCAGCACGACTCCACACTCCTTTGACTGGAGAATTCCAGCGCGCTTGTTCTCAGCCTCGAGATGACCGCGCCGGAGACATTAATCAAGGTATGCGCTCGCCCTTTCAGCTCCCCTCCCTCCTTTGAATGATTATAACCCTTCAATCATGATCACCCTGATTATTAAAAGAAGCCGTCAAGCTCAACAATATGACATTCTGTGCTCCTACTCCTCAACTATCAGACGCGTTCCTCTGAGCATTGCTGACTGGACAATCAGGTTGCAGGGTTTGAAGTGGCTGTGTCCACCTCACGGTCAGCAGCATCGACGCGAATTCCGACGCGATTTCCAAGGGCACTACCGCCTTGTGCTGGAAGACGATGGTCGACATGAGCATGAAAGCATGTTGGCCGTGAAGTCTTCACCTTATCGGATTAATCGGAATTCACTGCACGCGGACGAGGAAGTGTCCCTATTTGGTTTTGAGACAATAATAACGAGGAGTTCGGTGCAGTGACAGAGTCGCAGTGACTATGCCAGAAGGTACAGTTGCATACATTATAATTACACAGTAAGTAAAGTAGTCTTACTAGCCGGTCTTGTCGTCAAAGTCGTATATATCCTTCCATCAATCGATCCGTTCCGTTCAAAGACATTCCGCCAGGCCATTTATCAATCCTCCGCACCAATGTCTCCCCGATCCGCCGAACCCTTACTCCTCCTTGACCTTATCGAAACAAGCGACAACGTCCGACGAGCAGGTGCTCATGTTGGCTTCAGGAGCGATTCTGCATTCGTTGTACGTTTTCTGGCACTTCTTGTAGGCAGCCTTCTGCTTGGACGTCATTGTCTCGTTGAGTGATTCACCAACAATGTCCGTGGCTCCAGAAGCCATGCAGCTGGCCAAGTTGATGGTGCATGAAGAGAGTAGGGTGAGGGCCGATGCGGTTGACTGGCACTTGTTGAACTCCGTTGTGCACTGCGAGAGAGGAGAGGTCGCGGCCAAGGCAGAAGTGGCGAAGAGGACAAGGGTAGAGAACTGCATGGTTGCGGTGTTGGTGCCTGTTTATGGAAATTTGTGGAAGGTGGTGTCGGTTGTCGTGAAGCAGGTGATTGTATGATGTTTTTTGATGTGGTGTTTGAAGCTGATGGTTGGATCTTGTCAGTTACATACGGCCCTTTATATGTTCAATTTTACCTTGCCGTCGGTCGGCTCACGCTGTCATTGAGCATCACGATGATCCTACTCCCTCCTGCGTAACGATCAAACATACGTGGCTGGAAGTCTTAGTCGGGGCGGATTCCCACTGGAGCTTTGCATACATGTCGCCAAAGAAAAGAACGAACCAACAGAATAGTGAATGGATTCCGATATGATATTCGGTGTTCGACGTGGCGCCCGTGGTAATTTCAAGCTTTCAATAACCGTTAGCCTCGTGGTGGGTATCGATTCTCGAATCTGAGACACATTTCATCAGCGTTGAACGGTTTTGGAACTTCAGCCAGGCCCCAGAGGTCTCGTTATTCCAACAAAGATGTCGACGCGCGAACATCGCCGTAGACGAGGCGAAGGCGGCTCTCTTCGCCTTACCACGAATTGAAATCGTCAGAGTTGCTGTCATAACTGCCACTTCCGGTGTCACTCTCCTCCAACGAATCGGTATCTGACCAGTCGCCTTCTGATTCAACGGTCTCTGCAGAAACATTTGCATCGCGTATCGTAGGTGACTCTTTATTCACACGTTGAGCCCAGCTCGTTCCACATTCTCTTAACGTGGAGTAGGAGAAATCATAAGCGTTGCTCTGCGGTGTCCAATTATCCGTCCGGTAGATGCAGACTTGCCAGTCCTCTTTCCTCATCTTCTGCACGACGTCCTCGCGAAGCCAAAAAGTGGCAGTTCGAGATCTCCGATGCCAGCTCCAAGTTGAAACGATGTTTATACGCTTTTCGCGGAACAATTTGTAGTCTTCATTCCCCTTCTCATCGCTCAACAGCGTGCTGCGCAAATCATACATAGCTTTCGGTGGCAGATGACCTTTGTAGAAGACGAGAACAAAGTTCGGATATGCAATGACCTCCTTCGAAATGTTTTTGAAGGAAGCAGAATACTGCTTAATGGAACCGATCGGAGCTATGTTGTTCGAGAGAATGCCGAAAGGCAGTATGAGCTGCCACATGGCCGCGAGTGTCGAGAATTCGGATTTGAAAGGTGCAACAGATTGTGTCATGGCTTTCCTCGCCGTATCAATCTCTCGCGGCTTCAGTGGCTCTGATCGCGGTGGCCGTGCAGATGTCGTGATCGAGCCAGACAATATGGTGGAGAGGACATCGCTAAGCCAGTGAGCAGGATAACCAATGGAGTGGAGGTGCGTGCAAAGGCGGAAGAAGAAGCTGAGATTGAGCGGCGAATAGATAAGCTCATTGTCAACAATCATCCTTCTTGTTGGTGGGATAGCGACTTTGAAGAACAGTCGGAACAGCCAGTCTTCTAGTTTCGTCCGTGGTACCAGATCAGCGTACTTGCGAGAAACGTCTAGATGATGCCATCTGTTATACACGCACATAGGCATGAATATTTCGTCGTTGGGTTTCATGCGCACATGAAACACCTTCTCGAGATCTTTCTTGGTGTACAACGCAACATATTCGGCATCAAATGCCTCGACGGTACTGAATCGTGGCGGGTTGCGAAGGCACGTTGACGTGATGTAGCTGTGCTGTCCAGGATGCGTTAATTGCAGAGCGTACATGTACGATGTCAAAGTTCCTCCAATGTAGTCCGGGACGTTAGACAAATGTATGCGGTCGTACATTTGCGGGTACATGTCCTGAGCCTGGGCTTGGAGGGTGTCGGCTGGGACCTCAGATGGTGTGGCTTGTCTGCGATGGCCAACAACACCATACCTGATCTGCTCCAGAACAGCGGTGACATCGCCGACACATGCCTCGATTCGAATTTGGCCATGAAGCTGCCGCAAGGCCTGTGCGATACTGATGAACCATGGAGCTGCGTAGTCGAAGAAAGACTTCGCTTTAGGTGTTTTGACCCCAGCTTCCATAGCTTTATGGCACCACGTGAATGGACAGTCACCTACATCGATGTCCATGAAAGGGTCGGGGTCCCGGCTGCGCTCCCAATAAAGATCTACCAGAGTGACGTTAGTCGCCCACGAGCTCCTGATGGCACTCAATGCCCCCTTCACTGTTGGGCGGGGCGCCCGAGCGTCAAAAGCTTTGAAAGCTTTCTGCAGGTCAGGACCCAGAATGTTGTTCTGGGGAGATGGTAACATTATGGCGCCTGTCAGAGCCTCGAATCGCTGTTCTTTGGCCAGGTTGACGCCAGCAGGAAGATTCATGAACTCAGCAGGACCTCCGAAAGCCATGTGCTGATGTTCTTCCTGTGCGCGTGCCTGAAGAATCTGAGGCTGCATACGGGTTATGGGGTACTCCTGCTGAACTTTGCACTGCCAATCATCCAAGTACCGTAAGGTTTCTGCTCGGTACATGCTAGGAATCTCGATGTACGATGGCAGGGTGTCTTCTTCCAGGGCGTTCTTCGCTTGGGCAATCTTTTCTTGCAGCAGGTTGTGGAGACTGGCGGGCATTATAGAGGAGAAGAAAGTATAGACAAGACATAGCAGAGTGTTGCTACCAATCGCCTTGTCAGTATTGTCCACAAGTTCAGAGAGTTCATCCAGTAGCAGCAAGATGACCAGGTCGCGAGCGATGGCGGACGATTTGATATCCACAATCGTAAAATGATAGAACTTTCGACCGTTCTGCTTGTTGGTCTTTCGGTCCTGGGTGGCTATGTGAACAAGGGTTTGAAAAAGATTGCGTGCGTCGCCTATGCCACCAAAAAGGAACGAAACAGTCGAGCGCGGTGAAGAGCACAGCTTGGCATCAAAGAGCGACTCAGGCGTGTCGTGACCGATCGGATAGTACTCAGCCGTGTTGATCCTATCCAGCATCAGCATCCGGAAAGGCAGCAAACAACAGCAATACATACAGCGTTGGCTTGTATCGGGGCAGGTTGAGTATGACCTCGTTTCTGGCATTGATATGCTCAACGATACGCTCGGCTACATCAGCATATAGCTCAGCACACTTTGGCAGCATGTTTTCCGTGTCCACTGCAGCCTGATCCGCGACAATTGCAGCAGCGACATCTTTGTATCGAGCAAGGAAGAGGCAGGATTTGACTCTCCGCACAACATGTTTCTGCTTGAGATGATCGTAGTCTTGGGCAGTTGGGTCGAGAAGAGCAAGAGCGGTGTCACAAGCTGATATCGCTTTGGCGTAGTCGCCTAGCTCGAAAAAGGCGGCGGAGAGATTTGTCCAAGGCGCTCTCTCCTTTGGGCTCAATTCTGTTGCTCTCGTGTAAAATAGAACAGCTGGATACGTCAGCCTACGAATGCGACATCAGCACCGTGCCTATTCAGATTGATGGTACCTTCTGAGATCTTCCCGCTCTTGTACAAATCGTTCCCTTTCTGCCGTATGTCGTCCGACGATGATGTTGGTTTGGAAGCCATGGACTCTGTGTTACGTTTATCGCTTCGAGCATGAACGACGCCTGACAATGTCGAGTATTCGCTGCAGAGGGGAGCTTGATCGTAGAATCTTGCGGCGTTTGATGTTGTGGTGTTCTGATGTCTCACAACGTGGTGAAATCCAAATGTGTTCATGGTTCTTTAGCTTTCCAGACCAGGCAACCAGGTTCAGAAGTAGATCAGGAGATTTCGCGCTAAGACGCGTTGCTAACGCGTCTTGATGACATTGAATTTATATTCGACGTAGATAGGTACAAAGCAGCTACCGCAGCCACGGAAATGCGCACGGATGGAATTTTGCGGCGATGTTGCTTATCGTACGTCTGTTGTACGGCGGATCAGCTCTGCATCTCCTGGGATTGGCAAGATATGCCGAACAGAGGACCGACTCCCGATACAGGTCCTGTAAGTTCTATCTCGTGGCGTGAGAAAGTTCCACTTCGTGAGAGTCTATGTCATGCTTCTCGTGAGGTCCTTGATTTGGCTATGCTACACCTGTAAAAGAAGTCGGGATCGTATCTCGGCGTCTTCAAGCCGCGGCAGCGGCGGCGGCGGCAGCAGCCTTTGCAGTCATGGCATCAATTCTCCCTGTCCCCCGGCTTGAGAAGACAGCCATGATGCCGAATCCGAAATAGAACAGAGCAAGGGGATAAGCGACCAATCCACGCATGTTCGTCATCCTCCCGACTACACAAAACATGGCAGAGCTGGAGTAGGTACACCATGCAATAGCCAGACTGACTAGGCAGTATCCGATAAAGGTATCCAGGGGTAATACAACACCAAATAGGCTTGCAAATACCAACGGTAGCAAGCAATAACCCAGTACAGAGCTTGATCGTCCGAGTGTGAGTGTTGATGAGAGGTTTGACGAGCCGGGATAACTGTTGTGGGAGCTCTGGGCGGCGTTCATCTCATCTTGGGAGAGAGGAGGGGACATCATACTGAAGACGAAGTTCAGACTTATAGCGCCTAATGCAGCAAGGCCACAGACATATCCGAACCAAAGCTTTCCAGTCTTTTGAAGATGTGTTAGTGAAGCCATGACATCTATACAGAGATGGTAAACTCACAAGAAGCAGGAACGTCCCGAACAGACCGCAGAAGAGGAGAGGACCCGCCAAGTCTGCATCATCCATGATGTGCTGATCGATCCGAGCCAAAGGATTTAGGACAGTGAGTGTCTTCAAATCGCAGTAATGTCAGTACAGTCTTTGTCTTTCCCCTCTTCCAAAAAGCAGCAACACAGCCTACCTTTGTCTGAATGTGGTGGAAATTGACACCCAGCTCCTCCAACAGCGGTGGCTCCCCGTCATACCCTTCTGTGCCAAAAGCAGCCAACCAGCCCGTTCTTAAGCCTCCTTGTCCAGTTCCCATCTGTCCACTCGCACCTGCAGCCGCTGGAAAGGCGCCGAAGCCATAGTTCGAGGCACCTGCCCCATAGCTACCGGGCTGTCCATATGCTCCTCCCTGCGCACCGTTGCCGTATGCTTGGAAAGGTGTGCTCTGCCCTGAGACGGGCTGCGCAGAGTATGAGGATTGGTAGAAGTTCAGGTTGTTTTGTGCCGCGTATGAGGGTTGTTGGCTGCCTGTCGGTGGGGATTGGTAGCCGTAGTTGGCCATTGTGTTGCAAACTTTTTGAAGGCCGCGGAGATGATGACTTTGTGTCTGGAGATAAGCTGATCGGGTGAGAGATTTGTGTTGTCAAGAAGGTGTTGAATTCGAAATGGGAATGGAAATGGAAATATTGCTTGTCCAGCTGGCCTTGCTGTTGTCTCTCCCGTCAAGTCTCCCGTCTGTTCGAAATCGCTGACTAAGCCGTCTCCACTTTCCACTTGAGTCCACTTCCACTTCCTGGCACTTCTTCTTCTCCTCCACCCCTTCCTGCATGCTCCTTCCCAACACAACATCACTCGACAACAAGCATATTCCGCTTGTCCGAGAGTTTAAGATATCTGCTCGCGGGCCAGAGATGCGCTCTCTGACAGCCCATCATGGCGAAATGTCACAGACGAGACATTGCTTGGGCATTGAGTGGTCTTGAATAGGCCACAGCCCTCTAAAGCTACATGTACGCGTAGGACATGGCCGCAGAACAAGCTCAGAGCGCGTAGACTATGCCTCGATACATTGATACCTCCCATCCTTGGACCCAGTCTTTCAGCAGCTTGCGCAAGCAATAACACTGATTTCCAGACAAACACCTCTCCAGCGACGACTGCCCGATACTGCAAATCTCTCATACAAGCGACCACCGTCGAAGGATGATCTGCCGGGTTGGTTGATGGTCAAACATAATGTTCCTGCTGCGCGTTGCAATCTTCACTTGACCTCACTTGATTCTTAATTGAACTGACAAAAGATTACCGGCACCCGAATACCCGCCTAGCCATCTTTGCGGGGTCAACACATCATTGGGCATATTTTGGCCATTATCGCTGTTCTCAGCTTGCCTTCAATACCACCTCTAGACAGCGAGTCCCCCGACCATCCAAACCTGCTTACCCGTTACTGCCATTGCCTGATTCTCAAGGGCCGAATCGGATCGTCCAGGACGAAACATGCCTTTCAAATCGATGCATCGTCCTCTGGACATACCGGAATGCAATCTACTATCTTTCCTCTTTCCAGACAACGATACAGGACAGGAAATACTCTGGACAGATGCTGAAGACGACCGCAAAAGCCTATCAGGAGAAGCAGCACTTCTCCTCGTCAAGCGTGTCGCTCAAGGCCTTGACAACTTGGATATCCCTCCGGGCTCCTCGATCATGTTGATCTCTCCCAACCACATATACGTCCCTATCCTATACTTAGCAGCCGCTGGTTCTGGAAGAATCTACACTGCTGCAAATCCAACCTACAATGTCGACGAAATTGTGCACGGCATCAAGACTGTCAAACCTTCGATCATTCTGGCGCATCCTGGCAGTATGGACAATACTTTGAAAGCTACAGCTCAAGTAGGCATGACATCTGGACAAGTGTTTAGTTTCTCTGATGCCCAGGACAACTCACTACCTGAAGGTGTGCGGAATTGGGATATCATACTCGCCTCAGAATCCGATGCCAAATCCTGGCAATGGCCGACATTAGAGGGGTCTGCATCTCGCGAGACAGTTGCAGTGATAAACTTCAGTTCTGGTACCACTGTAAGTGATCTATCATCTTTGTACATACTCGCAAAGCGGGTCAATGGGCTGGTCTTGCCTCCATAACTGGGATCCGTGGTTACCGCTGTTGACATGGAGACCGTTCGCAGCTCCAGAAGTCGATGACATGTTAGGACCATGTTGCTCGTACAAAGAAGCTAACAACTCATGCAACAGGGACTTCCGAAAGGCGTCACAGTGACCCATCACAACATCATTGCTAATGCAATGCAAGACATACATGCTCGATTCCTCGACAAACCTCCCACGAAATCTGACCGCTGGCTAACCTTTCTTCCCTGGTACCACGCCTACGCACAACTTTTTGCAATCGTGATAACTTGTAAGCTTCGTCAACGAGTCTATGCCATGTCACAATTCCGCTTCGAACGCTACTTGCAGCATATCCAGAAATATCAAATCACGGTTCTGCAAATTGTGCCGCCGGTGGTTGTGATGCTGGGGAAGCGGCCGGAGGTTACGTCCTATGATCTTTCCAGCGTCGACTACGTGATGTGTGCTTCTGCTCCCCTGAAGAGCGATGTACAAAATGCTGTATCGGAACGGCTGGGCGCTACGATTGTACAGTCTTGGGGCATGTCGGTAAGTAGGTCCATTGCGACAGCTCCGGCCGTTTTGAGTAGTCTGAGACATTGTTGACCAGTTACCCTCTACTTAGGAGACCACATGCACCGGCCTGATGATTCCCGGAACTATGAGGGATGACACGGGCTCTGTGGGGTATTTGCTGCCAAATACAGAGAGTATGCTTGTAGATGAGGGTGGGAAAGAGGTGGCTGATCCGGAAGCGAGTGGTGAGTTGTGGGTACGTGGGCCACAAATCATGAAGGCGTATCTCAACAATGTGTCCGCTACGAGCGAGACAATGACGGAAGATGGCTGGCTGAAGACTGGCGATGTGGCACTGCAGAAAGATGGGAAGTGGTGGATCATTGACCGAAGGAAGGAACTGATTAAAGTGAAGGGCTTTCAAGTTGCGCCTGCAGAACTGGAGGCTTTATTGTACCAGAATCCTGATGTGATAGATGCCGCCGTTGTTGGGATTGTAAAGGACGGGGAAGAGCTTCCAAGAGCTTATGTTGTGCTTTCCGAAGAGGCGAAGGAGAATCGGCCGAAGACTATAGCTGGGATTCAGGAGTTTGTGACTGGGAGGGTTGCCAAGTACAAACAGTTGCAAGCTGGAATTGCAGTGGTAGACGAGATACCGCGGCTCTTGAGTGGCAAGATACAGAGAAAGGTCGTAAAAGAGTGGGCAAGGGAAGAGGAGAGGCGCGTGGATCGCAAGATCGGTGCGAAGCTGTAGAATATGAGGCACGTTTCTCGATTCGAGCATAGTACAGAGACGGCCTTGGGAGTACGGCACTGCCTTTTCAGACATCAGTCTGCGTCAGCTCAATCACCTCCCACTCCTGCTGTCCATAAGTCACCTTGCCACCCAATTCGAGCTTAGCTGGCTCGAGGGCAACACCACAAGGTAGAAAAGAATCCCCCATCCGGACCCTTCGCTTCCACGTGAACTGAGTCTCCTCGTCCCACGCCCATCGCTCGACGGACACTGCGTCACCAACCCGGATGATTCCTTGACAATACTGGCCCGCACGCACTATCAAACCGCGCGCATGACTCGCATCATCACGCAGCTCCAATACCACACAATCCACTTTCCCGCCCTTCCCCTCAGTACTCTCAAGCTTGACATCCAGCCATTTCTCCTCGTAGTCCGTCACTTTGCCAGTCTCGGGATTCACCATGCTGCCCATCTCCAGAACTTCGTTGTTTGGCAGTGGGTAGTTGTCGCCTTCATCATGCACACCTTCCGCGTCGGGGCTGCGAGAGTCGATCCAGTGTTTCCAGATGCCATGTGAGATATCTTCGCCCTTGGGCCCTTTCTTGGGCTCTGAAGACGAAACACCTGCAAGACCCCATTCGAGTTGCTCGAGCTTCTGAACTGTGAAGTTGTTAGCAAGCACTATTTCTTTCGTGGGATGAGCTTCATACCTCTCAACACTTGTTCGCCTGAAGGAGATTCCTTAAATACTCGAAGGTCGACGAAACGATTCTTGCTGGAGGTGGTCACGATAGTTGAAGTGTTATCGTGGTCGGGTATTGGGTCTGGAAGCCAGCGAAGGTAGCGCCGCTTGGAGATGCTTGGAGGCATGTTTGATGACTGGTGAAGTTCAGATGAGAGGGTGAAGCTGAAGTGATCTGTATCGATCATGAAGTGGGGCCAATCTTGCAATACCCACTTCAAGAAAGCTTATCTTATGCTTAGTGTTATTTGCCAAGCACGAGATCAAGCATGTGAATGTGAATGTGGGTGGCAACGGGTTTTCGAAAGATTGAGAACACAGCTCCTTTAAGAAGGCCTTGTTTGCCTGTCTATAAGGACTGCCTTTGAAAATGGCGGACAAACTTTCACTGCTGGATGAAATGAGAAAGTAATGTTCACGTAGGTTGTGATGACCACGTAATAAGACATCGTGCTCGTTATTTGCCGTCTCTATGTATCGATAAATTATATACAGGTATGTACACTCACTTCACATTTCGCAATCTGATCAAGCTATACAACTACCATCTGAGCCTGGCTCGTCCTTCTTTCAGGGTTCGGTTGATTGATTGTCGGAACACTGTTATCGAATGGGTCGGTCTCTTCGTATGCCGGTGTTGGTGGGATGGCGTCAAGCGTGTGAGACTGGAAGCCGTTGACCTTGAACGAGTTTGCGTTGAAGCCTTGGAAATTTTCCGCAGCGGGCATGCTCGTAGGACAGCCATTGCTGACGCTACCACGCATGTAGTTGGGTGTACGATACACTGGGCTAGACGACACCGGGCCGCTGGAAGCGCCAGCAGTGGCAATGCTCGCACTACGTACAGTCTTGGACGGAGGGGGCGGCGGAGACTGGAATGCGGTGGAAAGCCTCCTGAACATTGCAGTACCCGCGCTGGCAATGCTGTGAGAAGGCGTAGCTTTGTCTCCCTGTGGATCGGTGGTGTCCATGAGGTAGAAGACTCCTTTCAAGCCAGCGTTGCATGCTATGGCAGATCCTTTGACAGTGTTCCAGGATTCCTCAAGACGAATAAAGTCATTCATCTTCGCGTCGACTGAGTTGAGCTGTTTTATGACAACCTCGACGCAATCCGCAACAAGCGTGAGGCCGGTGATATAAACATTGGCGGCCTGTTCCTGGACGTTGGCAGGCTGTTGATTGATTAGTGCAATAGCGGAATTGCTCAGCTTGTCAACTGCCATTTCAGCCATGTTCTTTTGCATCGCAATGTCCACATAGAGCTTCGACCTGTCAGACATGTCGTCTTCTCGCATTGAGTCTTTGAGGTTCTTGTAGACATTTTCAAAAGCGTCCTGGTGGATGTATGCCAGCCCACCGTTGAGATTGTCCATTGCGGCGAGGAGCGTATCGGCATCGTCTCCCATCAATGTTGTCAAGGTGGCGAAGTGGTTGGTGCCCTCCATCAAGCCCGCCGCCTGGAGTGTTTTGAAGAACGCAAATTCGCCGCTTCTGCTCGCAGCATGAAGATTATGTCTGACAAGCGCTATGCGCTGTGTCCAGTGCAACTGCTTGACATTAGCGGTGGCCATTGGACGAGTTGATGTAGCCTAGTGATTAGGGGAAAGAAGTATGTACAATTGAGCGACGAGGTCAAGGAACAGTGAAGAGGGACCTCTCAAGTATACGCAATACAGGCTCATTGTGGCCGAAAGCTAGTGGCGATGCCGGTAATTCTATGATCAGTTCGGCTCTGTAAAGCCATGCTTTGGGAAGCACGTCTACCTGTTCCACAGCATGAGTCCGAAGACATGCAGTCGGTAGCGAGAGACGTAGATGCATACCATATGGTCGGTATGCCTCTCTTTCATGAAGAAACTGTTCGCGAAAGTCTTCCGCCAGGACCTTCCTCGGCCAGTGCTTCTGAGAGAGCGTTCGGAAGAAGGACAAAGACTTTCGTCTTTGGCTCGTCATACGATGTTCATTACGGACAATGAAGCAGATGCAGCTCTTGGCACGCTTCAGATGCAGTCAGTGCATGATGAACCATTGCCATTCACCATTGTTCCTCTGAATGATCGAGCTGCCAAGTGCGACAACGAGATGAGGTCGACGAAGTGTGGGTCGATCGGGAGTGACCGAGATCGCTTAGTCACTTTCTTGGCAGTCAACCTCTCCTCTCGTGGTGTCGTCTTATTTTTCTCTTCTCTCTCGTCGATGTTATCTCTCTTTCTGAGAAGAACTTTGTCCCTATCACATGGCGGCCCCCAGGAATATCACCAAGCAGTACAGCTCAGAGAATTTTGTCGAAAGTGCAGGCGCCATCCTCTTCAAAGTCTCCACAAGACAGATCTGTTTGGTCTATTCGCATGCTCGTGCCGAGTGGCTCCTAGCGAAAGGCCGCCGTAACATAGCCGAATCACGCCAACAGACAGCAATACGTGAAATCCAAGAAGAGACTGGCTTTCCCTGCCGGCTACTGCCTGTGACTTTACGGACTAGATGCACTCCTGATGCCGAAGAGACCGAATTCACCCTAGATGAGCCACGACTCTTTCATGGGGCAACAGAACCTTTCATGGTTACGCATCGGATTCTCCCTGAAAGTAATGGCATAAAACTGATCTGGTGGTACATTGGAGCTATAGACGAAGACGTAGCGCTGTTGAAGGGCGAAGACATGTTCTCGGCGAAGCTGTTTGGGTTTGAGGAGGCACTGGCAACCCTGACATTCGCCTCAGATCGCGAGATCGTCACAAAAGCTATTGAGATTTATAAAGAAACCTTTGATGCTGCGCAGCAGGATTCGTGAGCTCTCGGAAGACATTTTCGGCGGTTGCGACCAACATTGCTTGTTGTTCACCTTGTCTAGTCCTCTGGTACCGGGTCGGATTGTTGGTGCAATCTTCCACGTCCGCTGTCAGCCGGGCATTAGTCAAAGTGCTTTCATGCATGGAGCAACATTGTGCTGAACAATATTGGTCAGTTTAGCCTTTTCGTCTTCTCAATCGCTCGCACTGCCTCCTGGGACGATGAGCTCTCGGGCTTGCATCCCCTTCTGGTCCATGGAGGAATGTGCCATCACGAATTGGTGAGACGTCTTATGTTCCAGCGATCGCATTACACCATGTTCACAGCATGATCGGACGAAATACGTCCGAAGCCAAACAAACGTATTGCATTCATAAAATCCAAATTCAATCTCCAGAACAGCCCACCGGGGTATCATCTAGCATCTCTGTATATATACAGTTGCCCATCCGTTTCATAATGGCACCTCCGCCGACCGTCGTTATACAGTAATTCACAGGTGTTGTGTCGTCCATACAATGCGCTCAGCATTTTGCCGTAGCCTGCAATATCGTATCCTATACAATCACCGCTCTTTTAACATTCGCGCCAAACTCGTAATCATAAAAGATGCAACGCCATTGTCGTATCCGTGCACTGGGTGATGTGCTGTCGTTTCATCTCTTGAACGCCTGCTCATCCCAGCCGATCGAGCCTGCATCTTCCCCAACCAGAGTCGATATCTCAGGCAGGACAGGAAGCGTCTCCTTCCATCGCTTCGGCTCACGGGTGTCTTCGCTAACCATGCCGAGGGTGCCGTCAGAGTCCATGGCGAAGAACCCAGACTTGCGCTTGAACCAACTGCTCGACCGCTTCTTACGGAGCGTATTTGTTGGTCTTGAAGAGTGCAAAGATGGCGGTTCCATGGTGGAAGGTGTAGCAGTGGTGAAGTTGGACGGCTCACTTGGCGCCACATCCTGGTAGGACGAGCCCGGTCGTAAACTCAGCGAGGTTCGCGAGCTGTTGAACGACTGGCGCAAGTTTGTCATGCTAAAGATGCGGCGCACGCCAGATGGTCTGCGCATGCTGGGTGGGCTGGCGTGCATCGGCATCTGGTACGTGGACGCTGGGGAAGCAGGCGTCGTGACATAGCTTTCAGCGCGATCTCTGTTTCCGACAGTGCCGCTGGTCGACGTGGACAGCTTCGATTGATGCTCCATCTCTGCTTCGGGCGTGGGTGGGAATGCGCCGGGCACAGCAAACTCTCGCTCTAGGAGTATTGTGGGATGTGAGCTCAGTGGACCTCCGCCGGGTGTTGGAGGGCGGTTCGAGGGGGATGATGGCGGGGTGTCTTCTGGAGCAGGGATGTTGGTGCCAGATGTGAGAGAATATTTGACGGGCTTGACAGGTGAGAGGACGTACGCCTCCCGCGCGGCCATCGGGTGAGCCATTGCTTTTGTTGTGTCACGACGTCGCACACCGATGCTCCCAGCCTCCTCTGCGTGACTGCGTCACTGTCCCGCGTTGCGGCGTGACGGTCCCGTGCCTATCAGGT
The DNA here is from genome assembly GCA_002116395.1 of Ramularia endophylla. Classification (NCBI taxonomy): domain Eukaryota; kingdom Fungi; phylum Ascomycota; class Dothideomycetes; order Mycosphaerellales; family Mycosphaerellaceae; genus Ramularia; species Ramularia endophylla. The sequence goes on along the minus strand of MWSQ01001866.1, from coordinate 113,510 downwards.
CGCAGAACGGTGTGGTATGCAGTGCGAATGCAGGTCTGAAACTGTCAACGGCCGATCTGATGTCTTTGCGGAGTGCGGGCTGCGGGAGTTGCTGCCGGGGATTGTCAACGACGTCTTCCGAATAATATGGAAAAGAGTCAGCCGGCGCAGATCTGGGCTGCAGTGTGGTCAATTGCAGGTTCCGCCGCCGGTGCTCGTTGTTGGAACACAACAAAAGCTGGACAGCTTCACACACATTGTAGATGTCGTACCTGAATGCAGTCGCAGGGGTAGTTCTACAGTACAGCTTCGGGAAGGTGATGGACCGCGGTCTCCCGGACTGAACTCCACTCTCCGGCATCACACTGCACCTCTCGTGCAGCTCGTCACGCAGCAGCACGACGCAGGTCCAACGTCTGCCGTTGATGAGGCGATCAACGGCTGATTGCGCTTGCAAGAACGTCACACATATTTCGTTGCCATCAGAGACCGACACGGCAACAACACTTGACAGAACAGAAAGAAAAAGCCCAGCATGTGAAAGAAAAGGTCCAACGAGGTCTAGGCTATACCCATGCTCGTGATGCATAGCGCTATCCCAGGGCGGAGCGGGCCCCGCTTGCATTGCAGGGATCGCAGCGCAGGTTGAAACCGAGCAACGTGTGTTGTAGTACAAGACACACGTGTGTTTGTGCCATCATGGACCTCAGACCACGCGAAGGGTGGGCGTTCTCAGTCATGACATCTACGGCGTGATTCTGCATGTCGCTTTCTGCAGCCCAGGAGGCTATCGTCCTCGATCGCACCCGCATCTGGGAGGTACGGTGGGCGTGTCAAGTCGGTAGCGGAGGCGTCCAGAATGGAGATGCGGCGCTGGCTGCCTTGCTACGGTGCCTGCTCTATGAGCTGTCCGGTGATATTGCTGCCGTCACTCTCCTTGACGATAAAACGCAATACTTCCTCAGCGTTGTGCCGCGCTCCGCGTTGCACAATCCGCACGTTACCGAAGATACAGGGAAATGGTAAGAAAAGCGAGGGATGAAAAGGCATACTGACGGCAGCGTCCGCAATCCCTCCCAACGAGGTCCTCGTTCCTTATCTCCCAGAGACGATAGACCTTCCGCATAGGAAGTCTTTGACATGTTCAAAGGCTGTCGTCTTTGGAAACAGCCTCTGCCTAACCCTATCATTTGGCCCATCGCTGATCATTCCGTCTTTCGCTTATAGGTACGGATGTCAATCCATTTCGCATCATGGCGGCCTGTGTGTGAGAACAATCACGATGCAGGGCGACCCAAAGGCAGAGCCAGTCTTTGAAATATTCGATTTGACAGATGGACAACACACGAGAGTGCTGCCAGTAGTGGACGGCACAGCAGCCTCCTTCAGACACTATTCTGGCGTACCTATATGCATGCGCGGGGGATTGAGGATCGGTACTCTGTTTGTGTTCAAGAACAAGCCTGCAACATCGACTCTCTCTCGACACCATCGCCACTTTATGCATGAGACTGCACGACAAATAGTGGACCAGGTCTACCTGAGCGTTGAAGCTTTGCAAAGCAAGCGCGCTCTTCGCTGTGACTCTGCTGTCCTGTCACTGCTAGACATATGCGAAGAACGCGATACAACGAATGCTTTACGATTTGAGAAGACTGCGGGTCTGCAAGACCATTGTTCGCACATCTATCAGAATGCTGCAAGGCTCTTGTCACATGCCTTCGAACTGGATGGCGTGTTTATCCAGGAGCTTCCCCGGACGAGATTCTACGCCAGTACCAGACCATTACCTCCAAAGAGCCTCCTGGGACAGCATTGCAGATCCGAGGAGTCTGCGCAGTATATACTACCACTTCCCGTTGCGGAGCAACTCTTGGCAGCGTTCCCTTCTGGTGCAGTCTGTCATCTGCTGCACTCCGCAGATGGGTGTAATTCGTTCGCGGCATCGCACCCCAACGATCCAAAGTTCAACACGAACATAGACGTGGACTTCCAACGCACCTACACAGGAACAGTACCTGAGCAGTTCCTCTTCCTCCCTCTCCGTGATACTTACCATGATTGCGATTGTGCTTTCATTCTGGGGTGGTCGATGGGTTCCACGAGAGTTTATTCCAGTACGACCGACCTGTTGCCTCTCTCTTCTTTCGGTGTGACTATAATGAGTCAAGTTCGCCGCGTTGAAGAGCAGATGCTGAACAGGAAGAAGAATGACTTTCTTGGGTCGGTATCCCACGAGATGAGGAGCCCATTACATGGTGTTCTAGCGTGCATAGATTTAGCTCGAGAGGCGGAATCTCGAGCACAGCAGCTGGAGTTGCTGGACAACGCCAGGTCTTGTGCACTTCAGCTTGGCGACAACATCGACAACATCCTGATGTATTCCAACATCGGATCGCCAAACTCCCGTCGAAAGCAGCACAAACAGCTTCGAGTCACGAAGGGAGAAGCTGAACTTTCGCAAAACTCTACAACGTCGGCCGATGCGATCACAAAGCCTCCAGAAACCAACGTTATGGTAGTCTTGGAAGATGTCTGTGCGAAAGAAAGGAGCATGAACATGAGCATGACCGTCTCCGTTGAGAGTCGAGCTGGCGTGTTACCCATCGTGGAACCAATCTGGCAGACCGTTGTGATAGCAGACGTTACTCCTTCCGCGGATCTGTCTTTAGATCCCCAATCTAACGTTCGCGTCATCGTCAGTCACCTCCTCGTGAGTTCGTCCCGGGCGTTCATGGCGGCTGCCATTCTAGCCGTCTTTATGCTACGCGGTAGAGACTTAGGACTGACCATTCACTTATTAGAGAAATTGTCTGAAGTTCACAGGACCGACTGGCTGCATTCGAGTGTCTCTGGACGCTGATGAGAAGCACGCCAGATTGCTCTTCCAAGATTCGGGATGTGGAATATCATTGGACTATGTCCAGAAGAAGCTATATGAACCATTCACCCAAGCAGACCCATTGACTTCCGGGATGGGACTCGGCCTTGCACTGGTTCACAATGCTGTTGAAAGTTTAGGCGGAGATGTCAGCGTTCAAACGGATGAGGCCGCAGGAACAGACTTTACCGTGACTCTTCCCCGAGCCCAATTTTCACTGAGCGGAGGCGACATTCAAGTCATACAGAATTTGCCTGAAGTCACGGTAGATTTTTCCTTCCTGAAGGTTTGTCTTCTGGCACCAAGACGATGGCAAGGGGAGGGAGGAGACCATCTGCGCAAGCAACGTTGCCTCGACGCATTCGTCACGTCTCTCAGACGGACTCTCAGCGTCTGGTGTCTGGTTGACTTGCAGCTCTGCTCGGACGCTACGAAGCTCTCTGGATTCCGCCCAGACGTAATATTTGTATTGCATTCGGATCTAGGAACGATGCGGGTTGTTACTGGAGCCGCGATCGAAGAGATGGAAAAGGTCGTTTTCTGTCCAGACCAGATTACAGAGGCACAAGTGGAGGCTTCTGAGCCTAGATCGTGCACCACCATAATGGACCCTGTGGTGCCTTCAAAGATCATTTCAGCACTGAGCAGATGCGTCAAGAAGTATCAAGATCGCACACCGGCTCATGTTGAGGCTGAATTCACGGGTGATGCCTGTTCAGCAACCGTGACACATGCATCTCGAGACGATGAGGAGTCTGAAGCTCATGCTGGTGCTGATAAGGCTCACGCAGGGGAGGGATCTTCCCATCAGCTTTCAGCACCAAGGAGCGAGACGTTGCCTCGGCGATCTAGCACTGCATCTTCGCCGCGAGAGCCAAAACTTCTGCTCGTCGATGACAACGCCATAAACCTGCGCATCCTGGTGGCGTTCGCAAAAAAAATTAGCAAGAAGAAAAGTATATCCGCTGCTGGCGGTAAAGCAGCTATCGAAGAGTTCAAAGCGGCACGAGCAAACGCTGAAGCTTTCGACATTATCCTGCTCGACCTCAGTATGCCAGATGTCTCTGGATTCGAGGTCGCAGCGGCAATTCGCCAGATGGAACTTGACCATGTGCATCCAGACCTCCAGCGCACTTACATCGTTGCCCTGACAGGTCTTGTCAGCGATAAGGATCGCGAAGCTGCCTTTGCGGCGGGCGTTGACGACTATGTCACGAAGCCCGCTGCGCTCAAAGATGTTCAGCAAGTCGTGGAAAACTGGAGAAACAGACGGTTCTAAGTGAGGCTCAGTCACTGGTCTTGGATGTACAGCTCTGGGCAATGCGGTATTCGAACCGCTTCGATCAAGCCTTCCTTTCTGCTTCTTGATTGGATTGCTGCTGACCCTAATGTGCGGCTACTCGAACACTGATGGGGTTTGTTAGGAGGTCAGGTGGATTGTTTCACGAGCTCCAGTTTGAATCGTGCGGGTTACTTGGAGATCAACGAGACTATACAAGGCAGAGGGAAAAACAGACCCTTCGCAAAACCTGCAATGCGGTTGCTCCAAAAGCACGATGAGGGTCATATTATGCAAACAGATATTGAACGAAGTCACACTTGGAGCAGTTAGGGATATGGATAGATATCTTGTTTGAACGATATTCGAGGCAACCTTATATCGGCTTTCGTGCTGTTCTTACGAGAAGCTCTGCACAAATAGAACTACGGGCATCAGTTCAGCTCATCGACTGGCACGTCCGTACCTGCCAAGCCGTAGGCCGGTCTTCATTCCTATACTCGTCTAGGCTCATAAGCTAGGCTGGTAACAGATCATCTATTCACCCCACTTTCGGCTCAACAAGCAATGGGCTGATATACTAGCTTATGTATCCGGGGTAATATCAACAGTTCGTAAACGTCGCTTCCTTCCTCAATCTGACATCAACCATCTGATAACGCATACCTATCACAACATGGACCAACTCGAAGAGAAACACCTAGCAACTAGTCGAGGACTTCATTATCGCTACTATGTCTCCCCAGCTACTGCAGCAGATTCCTTTAAGCCGGCCATTGTTCTCTGCCACGGATGGCCAGACAGTGCGGATCTATGGCAATTCGTTATCCCTCAACTGTCGAAGTCCAAGTTGAGACTCATCGTCCCGGACCTCCTGGGATCTGGCGAGTCCTCCAAACCTACCAATCCAGAAGCATTCGAAATTAAAGCCATGGTGGACGATGTATTGGAGATTCTCAAAGCAGAGAAAATCACACAGCAGATCATCCCGATGGGCCACGATTGGTAGGCTTATGCCCTGGCTCGACAGAATTCCATTAACACCGCTGACGACTTGCAAAGGGGTTCATTCTTCGCTCAACGTCTTTACCTATTGAACAAAGATCGCATGGCCGGACTCATCACACTCAACGTCGCTCTCCAAGTTCCACGAGCAGAAGACTTCAACCTGGACGCCGTCAACGCATATATGGAGAAGCTCGTAGGTTACCCCATCTACGCATACTGGTATCTCTTCGCCGATCCCGAAGGCCCTAAAGTCATGGAACAGCATCTGGAAAGCTTATGGCATGCAATCCACGGCGATGAGCCCGAACTTATGAAGAAGCTCTTCTGCGTCCGTGGAGCTATCAAAGAATTCCTGGAGGCTGACCGACAAGACGTCCCTTTGAAACCCTATGCTCAGAATGCGAAGCTCAAGGATGAGTGGATTCAAAGTAAGAAGTCCGGAGGACTGGTGTCTCAGGGGTGTTGGTATCGAGCTCAGAATGAGAACTTTCATCGTGCTACTGAGTCTAAGCTAGATGCTCATGTTGATCATCCATACTTGTTCATCGGCGCTGATGGCGATGCTGTTTGTCTGACTGGTGCTATCGAAATGCCAAAGTCGATGGGGTTGTTCAAGGATTTGCAAGTTGAGGAGGTTCACAGTGGTCATTGGAGTCCTTTCGAGGTTCCTGGAGATATCGCGAGTATTACCTTGGAGTGGTTAGCAAAGAAAGGTTTTACTGGGTAGGCGCAGTGAAGTCTTGACATCGGGGTCCTAAGAGCATGCAGTATTTTGTATCGAGGTATGCAGACTTCAGAGCTGTCATTCTGAGTGGTTTTTGTGACGACGTTCTTCGTTGGTGGTCCAGATTGCTGTCTTGGGGTTGCTTTTGACACACGCGTGGTGAGACTGTAGGCGTTTGGTGCGGGCAAGTGCACATATTCAGCAAAGCAAAACCTTTGCAATGATGATGCTGGTACTGATAAGTGCATTGGAAACCATTATCGAAGCCCTGTCCGCAAATTCAATCAACCCAATTTCATATTGATCCTACACCTTATTGAAACACCACGTGGACTTCTCCCTGTTGTCCGTTCTGCTGCATGTATCGCACTCTCAACCCAGAATCTTTGTTTTGTCCTCGATAGCGTAGCTCTGCGAGAAAGCTATTCACGAGCACGGGAAAATCGCCCACCAGCTTCTGTTCGTCCATCTCGAGGATTGCATCGCTTTTGACGAGATTGAAGTCATCCTCGGCATCCTGGAGGTCGTTATACACGCGTGAGAGACAATCGTTGAAAACGAATCGTTCGATCCTATTCTGCGGGCCTAGCGCAGAGAGCATGGCGAACATGACATAGCCGTCGCTCCACCGTTTGTGAGCAGCAGAAGGTTTTCCTAGGTGTCGTTTCGGGAAGGAATCAAGAGAAGATTGCTTGACTTGATTAAGCCCTGGCTTGGAGCGCGAGACTCTATGCGCAAAGGATAATGTCCGCAGATGTGGCAGAGTCGACAGTGCGTCCAGCAACGGCTTGTAAACATCGTGGAATGATCCGGGACAGGTCTTTTCTTCTTCGCTTGTGGCGACTTTGGATGCGGTCGGGAAAGTGGTCGGCCAGGTTGTAAGCCAGTCGCCGCGTTCATACCACCTTGTACGTCTCGGGCCAGATCTCACCAGCCGCTCTTCGCGTTGAGGGACACTTCCTAGCACTGTAAGTTCCTCCTGAGACAGGTCAGCAGCGCACGGCATGTTCATAGTGAAGTGTAGTAACTCACGATATTGGAACTGAACTCCGGGTGCCCACAGATGGCTATTGCCGCCAGAAGTGACGACCGAGAAGGTGAAATGTAGAGCTTTTTCATGCGCTTGGTGATGTCGGAAGTGCTGGCGGGTGTGAAGGTTCTGCACGTGAGACGGAACCGCAGAACATCGAGCGGTTTCAGATGATGCAGGACGAGAAGCAGGAGTTCATCGGGCAAATCTGTGATTTTACCGTCCGTCGCCCTGCGACATGGTCGCCGCTTTGGTGGCTCGTAGAAGACCATGGCTGCACCAGGGCGAGATGGACTTTGTGAATGTGTTGAGTGTTGAGAATGTCTTGTGGAAGTGATGATTGCGTGCGGAAGAAAGCTGAGAGAAGATCCTTCGTTGAGATGTCGGTGTTTGTGGGAGGTCGAAATTGAGTATTCCGTATGCAGTTGCGGTTGCGGAAGAACTCGACATTCGACCTCGACCTCGACTTCAGTCCGTTCATTTACGCTGCCAATTTTCGTACAGAGCAACTGCGCGGGCATGACATAGCTCCCATGATCCCTTACCGCCACCAAGCATTCCCGCGGACATACCGCAGACCTCAGTCAACCTTATAACAGGGACCGCCTTATTGCCTGAGAAAGGACCATCGTGGTATGGGCTCGTCGCGTCTACGATTTGCAGCTGAAAGAATAACTACTTGGGTGGAAACAAATCATAATCTGAGTGGAAAGATCTACAACAGAATTGTAGCTTACCTCTTCATAGCCGGCTAGCATCGGAGCTTTCCATGTGTGGACATTTGGATGCAGAGACTGCCTCATTATCGTCCTTGAAGTGGCCTCACAAAGTGCCCCTCTCGATGCACGAGCTGTCATTGCAGACATTTGGCAACCTCTTTCAGAGCCATTTGCTCGTCGAATGGCGGACACCCAGACTATGAGGTGATGTCCTTGGATTCTCCTCATTTCAATGGCTCTGATTGACATGGGCCTTTTAAATGCACGTCCGACCTCATACTTCACTTCAATACCTCGAGACGCTGCATCTCCAATCATATGTCATTTGAGAGCTCATAAAGCCTTCTCATCAGGTTCCGCTTCGGCATGGCCAACAGGAACGAGCTTGCCCACCACGAGATACTTCTCGTTGAAGCGATCTTCCCATCCTCTCAGAGCCTCCATCTCCTCTCCGCCCAGGTCTTCGAGCTTATCCAGAGGTCCATTGAGGTCCTCCGTCAGCATTTCAGCATCGAAACTCCCGCATGCAAGACCCCGCGAGGCATCTCGTCCTGCGAAATTGGCGTATGGACCTCCCGGGCCGTAGAAGTTACGGCCTGAGGTCACGTCAAAGATTTTTCCACGGACTGCCAGGTAGACTGGCATGCTGTTCAAGCCATTAAAGGGCAGCAGCTGAGGCGGCGTGAAGGTCTTGAATACGGTTGGCGGTGGAGCTGCAGGGAGTGTGACGGCCGTCTTATTTGGCCGCATACGCATATATAGCAGCACCAGGAACAGCGAGACGAGGATGAGGTTAATGGGCGTGGCAATGGATGCCCTGGAGAATTGTCAGTCTGAAGTGACGTCCGTTGGAGCATTTGTATGCCTAACACTTGGGCCGCGGGGACGGTGGAGTCTGGGATGCAAGTCAGTGTTTGTCGGCCATGACTACAAACGATTCGCCGTAATTCAGACCTTCAGCCATTTCTGCGGGAGCGTCTGCGGTTCGTGTTTGATCTTAGAGTCAAGTTGGCAGATTCAACAGGTCAGCAATCGCTCGGGGGAATAACGGCATTTACCTATTTATGTAAGCGGTAGAACTATTCTAAGCGGTAGAACTAGAACTAACCTAAGCGGGAGCTCGAGCGTCGATCTTCTGAGACTGAAACACTTCGACTCGGTCGCGCTTCTTGTGGTTGTTGATCCAGCGCCAGTCGCGTCTCCCAACGACGAAAAGGTGCTGACAACAACAGCACTGCTACTGTAAGAAGACGTGCTCAAGAAATTCGACGCTTGATTGTACAGCTGATCCGATCCTTCGCTCTCATCTCCATCATCTCCGCCACCTCATTGCGGTGCCTGCAAGCCACTGATCACTCAAAACAAACCATTTCATCTCAGATTCTCAACTCATCTCATCTCGACGCCAGCACTTCAACCCTGCAGCTACTCACCAAGATGGCTGTGTACACGATTCAGCGAGATCCGCCATGGATGTCGCCACCGCGGTCACAATCACAGCCGCAGCCACAGTCAAATGCTCGCAGTTCTCAATACACCACGACCACCACAACCTCACATTACAGCGGGGAGGAAGATCCCGACATGACGGAGATTCTGCCATTGCGGGTGCACAAGTCCAAGACTAAGCAACAAGTCCGCCACTCTCGACTTCCAATCTTCAAGCAAGTTCGCTCAATGCTGCACAAAGCTCCTCCTACGAACCCTACTCAGAGCGACCAGGATGTCGAGTCGGCCGCGAACGCCTTCCGGGCTACGTATGAGACTCCCGCGAATCGCTCATTTGGGTACCAAGATACGCCTACCTCGAGAAGCCTGACGCCCGTGTCGGCGCTACACGATGATGATCTTGTATTATATCCCTCGAGCCCGCCACAGCTCGAGTGTGCTTCACCTGTCTCGCCTATTTCCGCCTCCCCATCGCTTCACTACGCGCGCGAACACAAGATGAGACCTCTTCAGGTTCACGTGCCGACAATGCCCAAGACACCGGCTCCAATGATAATCAAACGTAAGCCGGCTCCGGGCAGACTGTCTCTTTCCTCAAACACGCCTGCCAGCACACCGCCTTCGCGCAGCAACAACAACACTACAGACTACGTTATCAAAGGCAGCCATTTCAGCTGGACGACCGGCGTACCTTCACCGACTTCTACCCGGGCACCGAGCGATCTCTGGCCTGCCGCTGATCGGAACTCGTCTGAAACTCCGCGGTCTTGCTCCCTACCAGAGGCTGATTCTACCCCGAAGAGTCACTTCAGCTGGACTACTCAGGCAACCTCATTGACAAACCACACGCGCCACGGCTATCAGCCCGAACCCGATAGGATTCCAAACAGCCACTTCAGTTGGACCACCCAGGGAACTTCGTTGACACATCACACGCGCTACGGCTACCAGCCACAGCCCGACCATATCCCGAACAGCCACTTTAGCTGGACGACGTCAGGTACTTTGCAGACAAATCACACTCGGCCGGATACACCGCCACCCAGTCCTCCGCCGCCAGTTCCTACCAAATACAGAGCGCCGCCAGTGAAGTCTATCCTCTCCCGCCATCGTCCCATTCAACGCACGGAACGCGAGCAGTGGTCACCACCGCGCAAGAGTCCCCTGCCAGCTGCATTGTACAATCCAACCATGTCGTCCCGGTCAAAGCTCAATCTGGCCAGTCCCAAGCTCGACGAAGGCGCAGGATCTGCAAAGAAGCTCCCACCGCCTCCTGATATGTCGCCGAAGACGCATTTGGAGAGTCTACAGAGGGAAGAGGAGGACAAAATCCATCAGCGGAGAAACATCCAACGCATCATTTCTGAGCTTTCCAAGATCGAGAATGCGAGTCCGATGGAGGTTCCATTCTCGCACGTTCGTGATGCCAAGCGGAGACTCGCCGAGCTGCGGACCACCCTGTCGGAAATCGAGTTGGAGGAGCGCGAAATTGGGATTGCTATCTCGCGGACACGCAGAAAGCAGGGCGAAGAAGAGGCACTGTGGGTCCGACGTGCAACAGGTTGAGTGGAGAGGTATAGTTTTTACTTCTTGAATACGTAAGTGCGAGCACAGGCTTGTAGACTGGAAGTGACAAAATCGAACGAATGCAGTGAGGAAAGGAACATGTACTCGAAGGCAACTTTCGAGGATTTGAAATTGTGGAGCTCGATTTGGGGCGACTTTGTGGCAAATGGGTCAGAAAGTGGAGAAAGACGAGAGATAAAGACCACAATGGGGGAATGAGAGAGTGATGGTGAGCGAAAGGCTTTGAGAGGAGTGAGCAAACTGTTAGCGAAACGAAACGCTACAGGCAAACAGACAAGTGGAACGGCGCACCAAAGTACTGCCAGGTCTTGGAGACGACAACCAAGGACATGCCGCGGCAGGACGTCGATGTGTTGTATGTTAGGCAAGACTCTTCTTGTTTAACTCAGAGTCGTTCGATGTGTTCAGCAAGCTTTGTAGGATTAAGCTTTTCCCAAAGGTCAAGTACAATCTTTTCCTTCACTTTTCGTCTGCGCTGTGTCGGCTTCCCTTCGAAAACATACTCAACTCACATCGCACTCAGCTTATTTGCGATTTTGATGAAGACTACGATCGAAGCTTGGCGGCAGCGCCGCAGGACCTCAGCGCCGCAGACTGTAGGACACTTCACCTGGTTGAACTTTTATGGCGGCCCAAAACCCGGAGGGCCCGGATGATGAAAGATGGATGGACGACAGTCGTCAAAAAGTCTACTGTCGAAGATTGGTATAGCATTGAGGACTGTCCTCAACACCGTTCATATATGAATTATCGCCTTCTCTTGCCCTCTATCAATACATCTTCTTCACACAGTTTCTACAACCATCTACGAAACCACTGCTCGACTCTTGCAGCCACATCAGAAATATCATTTCATTATTTCTGCCGCTCCAGCCAAAATGGCCACCAGGTACTTGACACCGGACATTGCTGCCCTCGTTGCAAATGGCATTACTTCCGTAGGCGATTTCATGCAGAGCTGCTCGCCAGCTAGCCCAGACGGCCTCGACGACGACTGCGCAATCTGCATAATGCCTCTCAGCCAGGAACCCGCCGTCCGCAACCCACAATGTATACACGTTCTCCATCGTGAGTGCGCTGCACTGGTTCTGCGTGGTTATAACAAATGCCCTTATTGCCGCTGCGAATGGTACAGCGACACAGTGGCGGCTTCCTGGGCACGCATGATTGAGGCTATCCAGAATAATTTAGAGAAGACCGGCGAATTCTTCGGAATAAGACGTGGACCCATCAAGGAAGAATATGACGACTATGACAAAGACGAAAGCCTGAGCGATGCAGTGAACGTGCTCGCCCATTGCATACAAGCACACAACTTTGCAAGACACGGCGGGGACTATGACAATCAACGGGGTTGGGACAAACCAGAACTTCGCCGTGAGGCCCTCCAGGAAGAAGTCCTGATGCGGGAGGCAGCAGCGAGCGAAGACGGCTACCAACTCGTCGGATGTCTGATTCCTCGTATCCAAGAGATCAGTCTGAGCGACCTAAGCATTTGTGCGAGCGTTGGCACCAAGGTTTACGACTTCATGGATTTGTCTAAATCGATAGAAATTTACTTCAAGACGACCCGCAAAATGATCCGATCGGACAAGATGCGGGCAGAAGTAGAGGGTCATATCGACATATGGTTCTTGGGGTCTTTCGTGACCCGGTCTACTGTTGACGACTTTGCAAGGCGTTTTGGTCAAGACAGATTGACACCACCGCTGCGTCGCTTCCTCCAAAGACTCATTATGATGAGCTTGATCGGCTGTACAAATACTATCTTCCCGCGAGGCAAAGCATTGGAACAGAAGCGAGACGCTGGACAGACTGAGTTTGTCGCTCGCCATGAGCGTGAAAGGTCGGCCAATGAAGATACACACACTGCCAGTGCCCACGAGGCTCCCATCAACGAAGACGAATCCTCTACCGATGAGGACGAATCCTTTACCGATGAAGACGGAGAGTCTACAGATGAGGAAGAAGACTCTACTGATGAAGATGGAGACTCTACAGATGAAGACAAATCCTCTACCTCTGAGGAATTGTCTCGCGACAGAATCGTTCCTCTGCTAGATCCCGAAGAGCTAAGGTGGATTATGTCGAGGGCGTTTGGGTTTGTGATGTACTGCCTGTTACTGACAGTATACTTTCATACCGTCGAAGTCGAATGGCTCACGAACTGAGAAGAATACGCACTTGTCAGACATGAGAAGACCCCTCTCCGGTGCGCATTCCAGTTCGATGCGTCAAGAATTTGAAGTGTTTCTGAGAGTAGACAGTCGGAGATTTGGCAGTAGAGGATACTCTGCAAGCAGCTTTAGTTCTCGCTTGATCGTTTCACAGACTACTTATCAGAATGATATCGCTTAATATCTTGAGATGTCTGCATTTCCGTGTCCTGATCAAAAAACACAGAAGCTCCTGACTTCGATACTCTGTCTGGGTTGGGAACGTTCCGTCCCAGGATCCACAAAGCTAGAATGCGCAACCCCATGACTGCGTTTTCCGTGCTCGATGCCATCGATCCGGCCGTCATATATCCTGAAGATCAGTGCCTGCTCTGGTAGCTGCCCTCTGACATACACGAAGCTATGTGCTCCATCATGCTTTGGCTCCCGAACAGAATAGTTCTCGATCTCCCCAACATTTGGAACCGTGACCTTGGTAGCATGCAGGTCCTCGTCCTTGATAGTTCTAACATCGCAGAGACACAGTGGATCTTTGCTGACGATCTCCAAGGGTTTCCAGACGTTGTATATACCGAATGGCCGGCCTTTGAGATTTTCGCTACCTAGATCGTTCGGCTTCATATAGTAGTTGTACTCTTTGATGGCACTTGCCGGACTCTCGTCGATGTGTACTCTTCGGACGGGACCATTGATGTCCACTGCGCCTTCACTTTCTATTGTAAGTGCTTCTTCCAGGGTGCCCCTTCGGATGTGGTGCTCATATGAGAAGACGTATTTGGCACCAGTCTCGCGCTTCAATAGCTTACTGACTTCATGAAAGTATGTTGTCTTTAGCTCGTATTCATCTTCCCAATTCTGCATTTGGCTAGCTAGTTCACCAACGGTGAAGCCCTGCTCTGCAAGGCTGAACTCGGATTGGCGACCTTGGATGTTCAGGATGCGGACTGGTTTGCGTATGATGTTTGGTGAATCCTCTCCACGGCGGGCTTTACGGATCTCATGTTCGGAGAGTTTACTGTTGGCGGAGTCTGGCGGAGGTTGAACAGAGTCCTGGTAGTAGTTGAGATAAGTGTCGCTCCACTCCATGTGGTGTGTTTCTGGGGTATTTAGTCTTGTCAGCTGCAAGTCAAGTGTATTGCGCTCAATTGTGTTGAGCCACTGTCATGTCGCGATTTCTAAGAGCGGAAGAGTACTCTTTGCGTTACTATAGCCTTACCACTTGGCCTATCTTCGGCCGACCCTGCATATATACATCTGGGAGCAGCCTTTGTGCGTCTGCGTCTTCCATAGATGTATACTCTCCATTTATCGAAAGGCATACAAATTAAACAGAGGCCTAGATTCTCAAATGTCAGCGATACAAGCGAGAAACCAGATGAGAGCCAGGGACGATGATCACTCGGACGCGTCCAGTAAAGGTATCTCATGAGTATGGCTTCTCAATCGTCCTGAGAGAAGCCAGTCTCTTTATGCTTCAGCCCTAGCTCCACCAAGCGCTCACGCATTTTACGCGCTCTGTCAACATTTTCGACCCGTGAAAAGTCGACACCCTCAATCCAATCCCTTCCGTGCTGAAGTACATTCCTGGCTCGCAGAGACCCTCCTTCAACGTGTCCTATACTGCCATGAAGTGTCATTCTCTCGACATCATGCTTGTATATCCCGCGATGAAGAATATTATTGTTGTAAAAGACCATGTCACCGGCTTTCAGCTTGACGGCAAGCTGTGAGGGCATGTTGGGTTCAAAAGGGTCTGCCTGCTTTTCTTCTGTAGTCAACGCCCTACGATGCGACTCCGGCACCACCTAACATGTGGTCAGCACGTGACTTCGACGGGCTATCGTAGCCAGTGTCGGAGGCTATATCTCTGGCTTATTAGTGCTTGGATTGACTTACAATCAAGGAAGCATCGTCGTAGAGGCTGAAGTTCCACTGGGCGTGATATGAAGGTTTGTTCAAGCGATCCATTTCCTCTTCAGCCGTTGCGGTGGGTGGAATCTATCAAAAGACGTTAGTCGAGGAGAATCAGAAGACGATCAGGTAGTCAGATCAGCTCACATCATCTCGGTGCCATCTAAGCTCGAAGTCGCTTTCCGGGCGAACAAGGAGATTGTAAAGTTCCATGACAAGCTCGTCTTCATTGCATCCTCCGAGCAGCTCCTGAACAGTGGAAATGGTACTATCCGCAAAGTAGCTCCTCGTGAATAGGTCATGCCCTGGCAGTGATGGATTCATAAGCTGTTGCACACCCCAAATACCAAGAGATGGGTCCGAAGGCCATGGAGGAAATTGGCGAGGCAATGTTCGAATGTGTGGCCATTTGCCCGCTCTTGCTAGAGCTGTTGCATTCTTGCTGGCTTCTCGGAGCTCTTCGAGTTGGTTTGTGTTCAACCCTGATGATACAATGATGAAGCCATTCTTCTCAAAGCTCTCCTTCAAATTGCTGGTAGCGTGCGGCATGGTGAAAGTGTTGCTGGATGTCTAAGGGCTTGAGAATGGTGGATCTTGGTTGCTCTACAAGCTTCTTCCTGTTAAATTCAAGCTGCAACGTAATCGTTGAGGGGAAGTGTCGCCGCAGGCAGAAGGTGTCATTACAATGTTGCTTTGGCAAGTTTGCAATCGAAATCCGAAACCCAACTCCGAGTCGGCGTTCACTGTCCAGGTCTTCTGCACAAAGACAGTGATGCTTCTTCTCATACATGTAGAGCAACGCGACCCTCTCAGAGGATACACCTTGGCTAGGTGTGCTTGTGGTTCCAACGTCTCGGCTTGCCTGAGTTGATTTATCTCATTCCGATATGTGGACAGGTTGCATACACAGGTTTGTAATATATCTGATGAAACTCAGAGATACCAGCAGGAGGCTTTGTCTACGTCGCTAGGTGGATAGAACATAGCGTTCATGATGAGGTTCGTGATGAGATTGCGCGTAAAGCGAGTGCTTCCGTGACTCCACGCGAAGTGAATGGCCCTGTCTTGGACTCTTGTCGAACAACAACTGCATGTCGTTTTGGGAAGGTGTTCATTACCAGCTGTAACAATGCAAGTGTGTACATTTAGCTTCCTGGTCGTGAACCATACATGGTTAGTAAGTGTACTACAGCGGCTCCTCCTGTGAGGCGGATGCTCGAATTTCCTGTGCAGCTCTCATCAGCAAACTCAATTTCCACGCATCCCAATTCAATATCCCAAGATCTGAGTCCTCTCTCCAGCCTGGTGTTGACTCTTTGATCACGCGGCCGCGCTTCGTTGCCGCTCTAAAATGATATTTTGGAACTGTGAAACACGAAGCAAACAAAGCCTTCGGCATGTCTCTCGTCAGGCGCATACTGTGCCGATATCCTGACTTCGAGCGCAGAGTCTGAAAGATACATCGTACCACTCCGAGGCGCCTGTGTAAAGTCATCTACCAGGCGATTTTCGGGTGAGGCCATTGATCGATCGTAGCCAGGAAGAAGGACCGTGAGGCTCCCAAAAAAAAAGCCGGAATAATCGCTCACGAGTGTCTGCCTCGCGCCGGGTGGACTTTGGTCGCGCGCGTAGAGAGATGACTGGCTCCACTGGCCGAGAAGTCGAGAACATCCCTTTTTCCGGAGCCGTGCATCGTTTTGCAGCTGACTGTCCTCGCTGCGATGTCGTGGAAAGAGGAGCAGATGGCATCTGAGAGCCGCAAAGCACGAAAACCTGCCTTTCGAGGCATTCTCCATACCAGAAGACTTGAATGCGGTCAGCATATGACTCACGATGGCATGCATTGTTTGAAACACTTTGAACGACATCAGGACAGCTCTCTCACGCGCTTGAAGCCTCGCGCCTTGTGGGGTGCAGATTGCTTCAACCAATCGGAGTCAATTGCCGTCGCCAGCCACCAAGAAAACAATGCGCGTTTCTACGCGCTCCTGCAAGCGCCAACAACCTCACCTCGACTCCATGTGGGTCTTCTGCACAACAGATGCGTCCCCGACGCCATGGTCTTCCCGCAGTGTTTCATCTTGCTAACCGCCCAAGGCAGCGTCTAGCTGTGAGCTCGACTTAGAACAACCACTCGTCGACAGCGTCCATATTGCGAACCATGTTTGGTTTTTGCCTGGTTCGTCTCTCAGGACTTCTGTGAAACACAAGACGAGCTGATCCACCGCCCCGAACCGTTTCAGCGACCTCTATGCGGCCCTTGGCTTGCAAGTGGATAGCTGTAATGGCTGCAAAGAGCCACAATCAACATCTAGGCTAGAGCACGGATGCTCGCCATGGTGCTTACCGGTATGTTTCAGGCCTGTAGATGGACGCTACGTAACTCAAGGCCCGATGTGTAGTGCAACTATTCGGTATGGTTCCATCTTGCGATTTCTTCGCGCATATAGGAAGTTGCCCACCCGTGCCGCACACAGCTCTTCTTTCGTTAGAAATCATCCTTTGCTACGTCTGGCCGTAACGAGTCCAACGAATCTCTTTGGAGTTCGCTTTCCTTTATTCATTTCCTCTTGCAATATTCGGTTGGAGCTGGTCTCCCTTTTCAGAAACAATTCATCCACTTAGTGTCTAATACCTTTTCCTCGGCACGACATCAGACGGCTCCGGTAGCTACAACGAACAACACAATGGATTTCAGGCACGTCACACCTCCTGTGGACATCGAGATTGGGAGCTTCGATGACGCGCATGGCCCCGGCGGCAGTGCTAGCACGAACGCTTCTTACTTCCCATATGGCTGGTCTCCCGAAACTGCCATGACAGCAGCTTCTACACCACCACGATCTCCCTACAGAATACGAGAGAACGGCTCTCGCCTGCTGCCCAAGCCACGAGACCAGGATCAGATCTTGGAACCCGTCACAGGTACATCGTCTTTCAGCAACCACAATAGGACCTCATCCTTACCTGGCAATGTCTTCTCCATGCAGTTTGGACCTGTTCTGCCGGTTCATAACTTCCTGAACCGACGCTCTGTAAGCCCTCACGAGCGCGGCCGTATGACTGCATCTGTGCCTGCTCAGTCATCATCTCCTTATGACCGAGTGCGATCGGACTCGGCCTGCTCTCTTCGGCCATCCATCGGCAATGCCAGATCTGTTTCGACCTCCAATGTTCGAACTCACTCGCGCGGAAACAGCACCTCGTCTAATATCGATGCATCCATGCTAAGACGCTACGGATATCCGACACAATCGCGAGCACCAAGCGCTCTCAACCACCTGGCCCCAATTGCAATGCCGGATGCTCACCTACAATCTTACTCCAACAACAGGAGGACCGCAAGCCCACCTGCAAAGTCATCTAGGCTATCCGCCGAATTCGAAATCCCAGATGAAGCTGACATGGCTACCTCTACTGTTTTGGAATACCTTACAGCGCCGAATCCGACTCCGTCCTTGATTCAGAGGAACTACGAGTCCAGCAAGCTCCAAAACAATCATTTCTGGTTTGACGTACGCAACTTGAGATCATGGTCTGATTTCAATGTTGCCACTATATCATCGATTCCTGGCTTGCTAAACCTCCTCAACGTGGATGTCTCCGCCAAGTCATTGCCTGCTCCAGGCAAAGTCAACTCCGCGCCGGAAACACCTGCTCAGCTGGCCGAGATTTGTGCTTCTTATCATGCCGTCAAGGTAAATGCGGCTTTGAAGGTCGCCCAGGGTGACAAACACATCGCCATGCGGACCTTGAGATCAGCTCCTGGTGCCCGCCAGCAGCCCGAGTTCGTCGCGAACTATCAGTCCGACGGCGAGAAGACCATTTATGGAGACGGTCGTGGTCGTGTAGTTGGCATCATCAAGTCCTACGACCAGTGGAATTCTGGCTACCGCAGCGGATCTCCGATCGACAAAGTGAGATACCTAGAGCACTTGGCACATCTTCACCGATTCATGCGTGAACATGGTACTCGATATGGCTTCATTATGACGGAGATTGAACTTGTATGCGTGCGCCTCGGCGGCCCACCCACGGAGGACAACGTGCCACTTTTTGGCTATCTAGAGGTCGCTACTCCAATTCAGATATCCGCTTCTGGAATGGGCGAGAATGGTGCTCTCAAGATGACAGCTGGTCTAGCTCTCTGGTACCTTCATATGTTAGCCAAGGAGCAGCCTTTCCCTGGCCAGTATCATTGGAGAGTTGATGTTGGTGGACCCACCGCCTTGACCAGGAAGCACCACATCGCGCGTGACGACTGGATGCCGAAGGTCACCCAGTCGGACAAGCGAATGTCAAAGCGGGCTCGCGGATGGACATGGCCTGATGAGCCATTACACAAGCGAGAGTGCGGGCGTGCAAAGAGAGTAAAGCCATGAGATCACTGCGCTCCCTTCCTTTCTCTCTCTTGAGAACCGAACCGGAAGCGCCAAGCAGCATGTCGCCGGCACATGTCGCTCCTGTATGAAAGCAACATTTGAATGTACATATTGCAGCATTTCGCGGCGTTCAATACCCAGGCACTACAAGAATGCGGAACAGGCTGATCCTGAATGGTATTTTCCACTTGTTGCACATCTAGTCGTACAGTTGAATTCCCTGACTTTCACGTCTCTAAAGCTTGAATCGCAGCAGATTTCCAATCATCTCCTTTCCTGTCACCCATGTCGTCCTCCACAAAGTCGGAAAGTCCAGAGTACTGCTGAAGGTATCGGCATACCCAAAACCAAGCATAGGAGGAATCCAGCCGCGCGCATACTCGAGAGCGAAGCACGCCTCGTCCATCTTATACTGCTTCACATCTCCGCGACGGAGATGGTGCACGCTGCCTTGTGGGTAGACTTCCGGTTCATATGACCCCGGACTGTAGGCGAGCTGAGTGCCACGGATAATGTGAAAGTAGTCGTCCGCAGTATGGCGACCTGTGTGGCCTTCGGTTCCAATAGCTGTCCCGAAGATGATGAGGTACTCCGTGATAGAAGCATGGATGATGTACATGGCTCCCATTGCACCACCGGCATTGTTGAAGATCCATTCTTCCTCGATGCTCAGGTAGGGTTTCACTGAAGGGCATTCGCGGAGTTGCGTAACAATGCTCGCCACTACGGACTGGGTGTTATTGCCATGCTGTTCAATGGCGTTGAGTGAAACTCTGTGGAGTTGCTCAGGAGAGAAAATGTAGAAGCTGTCTAGGTTGGCTTCAAGGAGTGTGTATACACCATAGAGAATGGCGGCGAGGAGAATCCCGACTGAGAGTTTTGCGAAAACCATGGCTCCGGGAACGAGTGTCGAGAGTGGAAGCTGCAAGGAGCGATATTCAAAAAACTACCATTAGGACGACCCGCGTTCGCCTGCTCAGCGCTGTTGTGGTGTTGTTGCTGAAATTTGTTCCCAGGAGAGAGCATCGTACGACGGGAAGATTAAGCTTTCTTGGCACCCGCGCTCTTCCGCGCACCGTCGACGACGCTACCTCCTAGATCCCAACAGCAGGTACTACCTTACAGTTACTACACCACAACCTCGGGCTTTTTCTCCAACGTACTCTTTTTACTTGCTTCTTGCGAATTCGAATATTATAACTCATTTCATCAGCAGCACGACGATGGACTCTGCTGTCACTTACTTATAAGCTTCGTGACCTGGAGCTCCTCGGACGGATGGCTGAGCTCCCGACGATGCTAGGCCGGGACTCCTGACCAACGGCTTGACGATGATCCGTCTTGTGCGCACCAAAACCATCTACAGATCTGTATACATGCTCCAGTTTGGGAGCTGTGCTGCCTACATTCCGCCTAGTCTCCTTCAAACCATATCTCATACGCCCAGAATACGATGATATGTAGGCGTAACATGGAGTCGGGTCCTTGCCGCTGCAGCACCTCACTCAAGTCAATTCACTGAGATCCTTCGCTCAACGGATCGCCGTATAGAGCATGACGAGTAAGTAGGAGGCAACCCCGTTGGAATGTGAACTGTCCGAAGAAAGTCGCTTTAATGCTGTGCAACACTCCCTCGATATCGACAAATTTCCATTCCTGTTCGTTGCAGCCCTACAATGCGGAGGATAACACCACGGACTTGCTTGTGGCCTCTGGTAGGATGCATTTCGATCTGTTTTGCCCTGTCCATTGGCCTCACCTACCGCTCTAATCACCACTGCTACGCTGGAACTTGCGGAGAGACTTTGTTTACGTTTCAAGCACGAATACATGTCGTGGTCTGGTACATGTGGCTTAGTCTATCGGTCGCACTGCTTGGGCTCCGTGCCTTTCAACCTCGAGTTCGCCTTTTGGGAGCCAAATCGCTTGGTATGGAAGTGCCGTTGATGGGAAAGCAGCTTCGAATCAGCGGCCTTCTGCTTGTGTTCTGGATCCTTTCGCTGTACGGCATTCTGATTGGGATCTGGTGGATACGTGTGCGAGACTACTTTGAAGAACGTGGGGCTGGACTTCCTGGAAACGCCATTGTCGCCGCGGTGGCCCAGACCGGCCATCTTGCTGATGTTACCATGGGCATGGTCCTCTTACCGGTCTCCAGGCATAGTGCGTTGGCATCCTTCTTCAAGCTATCACCCAGCACTACCTATAACTTCCACATGACCATGGCTTACGTCCTTTTTGGCCTGGTAATCATACACGGATCTTTGTACGCGGATTGGTCGTCTCTGTGGAATCAAGACAAAGATCGCTTTCGGCCGATACTACCTGTCTTGAATCCTACCTACTACTACGATCAGACATGGCCAGGAAACCGTTCCGCCCTTGGGGTATGGCGTGCATCGCTGATCTTCACCGGGAGCGTCTCATCGTTGATCATGCTGGTGATGTTTCTCACCAGCTTTCCAGTGATTAGACGAAAGTACTTCAATGTCTTCTACTTTTTCCACCTGCTTGGGATCCTTGCAGTTGTCATCATTTGCTTACACGCAAGCACCATGTTCTACTGCACGATTCCAGGTCTGTCGATGTGGCTTCTAGACTGGTCGATGCGGGTGTTCGAATTGCGACAGAAGCTGGACAGCCGCCTGCGCGCATTGGGGAACGGCTGGTATAGGTATGTCATCTACTGAGAGCATCTTTCATGTAGGTCATTCATCGAGCTAACGACGACAGTCTGACGCTACCTCTTCCACGCAAGCGGCTTTCCGGGTGCGCATGCCATAGTCCCCTCGCCCACTTCTACATCCACCACTCCGAGAGCTCAGTCACGGAGATACATCCTTTCACGACGATCACGCATCTGGCCTCGAAGAAATCTGTGACGGCAGACGACAGCTCTATCGACATTCAGTTCTTGTTCAGACGAATGGCACATGCGGCACCGAAAAAGAGTACACAGTGGACAAACAAGTTAGGCGCTTTGGTAGACGAGGAGAAGATCAACGTATCATGGCAGAACAGTGCAGCTACAATACCATCTGTAACACCAGCCTTGGGTAATCTGGGCGATGATTCGGTCGCGACGACTTTGAGACTAGAAGGTCCATATTTCACTCCGGCGAATCCGGAACTATTCAGGACGGCAGTATGCCTAGTGGCCGGGACTGGCCTAAGTGGAGCCATTGCGATCGCGGCGGCCTTCCAGGCTCAGAGATCTTTGCCCAGAACAGAATGGAAAGCAAGCCCGGAAGATATCCCAGCGACAACAGGTGCAGCGTGCACAATGGTCGCATCGAACGGACCATTTTACTGGAAACGTTGTATAGTGATCTGGACAGTGCGAGAGAGTGATTTCGTGGATGTCCCTTACATCACGGGTAGGTTCGATCCCGCATCTGCATATATGGTGTACGCTGACAACCAGAAAGATATTGAATGCGAAGGTTTGGAATTTCGAGTACACAAGACTGGAGGCGGTAGGCCTCGTCTCGACACCCGCAAAACGTTGGCAGAGATTTGTAAGGGTGAAGCACAAGACACTTGGTGCTATATATCTGGCCCAGGTGGTTTCATTGCAGGCGCGGAACAAGCTTGTAGCGATGTGAAGGGACTGACTTACTTTGCGGCACGTTGGGATTGAGATATCTGCTGTTGGTGGCAATGATGATGAGACGACTTCACATTCAGTGCACTGAACACATGTCTATTCCTCGGGAACATGCGACCTTTCGGTCGAAGGCCGTTTTGAACAGTCTGTTCACGCATCGGAAAAGAGTCCTGGCAAAGTCGGATCTGTTGCCTTGCCCTGTCAGCTCCGTTCGATTGGCTGCGTACCTTGCTAGCCTGTGGCCCTCTGGACATCGCATTCTCCTCCGATGCGTAGAGACGCTGGACTAGTGTCCCTCATCTCGTAAGAGCATGAGGTGTGCGCCGCGATGTGGTGTGGTGGGAGAGCGCAGGGCTGTTTCTCCACATCGCGATTCTTGCCGGCATGTTTAGGGTTGTCCTGGTAGGGTTGGGGTAGTGCTTCGCCATTCCTTTCGTGTTCACTTTACCAAACGGTGCACCGCTACAGCCGCTCAGATCTTGCGGGTCTTTTACATCGGCCCGTTCTATACTCTTTGCGCTTTTTGTGCGTGTCAATGTCGATACACGACTTATCACCAAAGGTAACCTATTTCCACGTCAGCCTACAGCATTCAGATATCTGCACCATGGTAATATCTCACCGGGGAATGCAGTGAAACGCCGTCGATATTTTTCATTGCTCAAAATGAGGTCAGCGCATGCCGTTCACGCCAGCGGCGAGCCTCAAGCGAGAAAGGCTCCCGTATCTGGCTCTACAATGTCCAAGCGAGACGGGCAAGGAGAATAGGGGTCGATCATTCCCTCAGAGAGGCCGATTACAATTGCAGGTGGTGTGGCACGGTGTTCAGCTACGGCGACCATAGCGACACAATAGCGCGTCGGTACCTGTTGTGCCTTTGTACAAGTGCTTCAATAATACAGTACATCATGATTCATATCCGTTACGTCTGTTACCCTGCACGTATCGCTTCACGTCATGCACTGGCCCCTGCACCGCTCGCATCCGCCCTCGCATGGCCAGTTGCAGTGGCATTCGTGATGGTCGGATCAGGCTGATATAGATGAGTGAACACTCCAAACTTATCGTCTTCCACAAGCCATTGCAAATCATCCTTGTCAGGAGGCAAAGTAGACATGAGGCCCTGGCCTGGACGAGGATACTTTGTTGGATGTACATCTGGGCCATAATACTCCTCAGGCGCTTCTACTGGTGCTTTTGACTGGACTGCTTTCGATGATGATGCATGTAACTGGGCGAAACTCGGCTGTGGAGGAGGCGGCGGCATTGCCGATGCGTATGGATCTCGCACAGCGCCGTTGACGGGTGCCGACGGCATAGAAGCTGGTGTTTGGGCTGGAGCTGCATCTGCGGAGGCTCCTTCTGTTGTTGCACTGTCGAGACTGGCCTTGAAATTAGGTGCAAACACAGGCAAGTCCGGATGAAGAGTCGTGACTTTCGTCAGCAACGTAATTAATACGCCAGGCGCCAGCTTTGAAAAGTATCGTTGCCGCTGCGATATAAGTCAGTAAAGCACTGGTCACACGATATACTGATAAACCTACCTGCTCTGCCGTTGCTCCTTCGACACCAACAAAGCTCGCAACCTCAGCCTCAGGGACTGGCACCACTCTCTCGCTCTCACAGTGCCGACAAAACCACTCCTTGTCCACCTCATCGATGACAGCCTGATCGATGGGCGGCTGGTGGCAGTAACGATGATAGGGCATATTGCATCCGTCACAGAAGACAATCATGTTGGTGGAAGGACTACTACCACGCAAGCATACCTTGCAGACTGCAGCCTCCGGATTGCGTCGGGCGTAGGGTCGTTTCCGTTTGTTGGTGTTGATGGGCGATGGCGGAGGTGGCACGAAGCTGGTGGGCTTCTGCACAGACCGGCCTGATTTCGTCATCGTCGCGATGGGGGTAACTTCGCTGGAGTCCGAATCGTCGTCGTCGTCGTCGTCGTCTTCCCCGTCTTCCCTTTTCCGCTTGCCTCCACGTCCACCACCACGTGCTCTGCTCCCTCGCGGTCTTCCACCACCGCGACCCCTTCCTCGGGGCTTGATAGGCACTGGAGTCTGTACGCCATTTCCCGAAGTTGTTGCCGTTGCGACGCCATTGTCGCTGGCAGCTGGTCCCGCGAAGCCAACGCCTCGACCGCGCGCTCTGCTCCCTCTAGGACGACCGCCGCCTCTGCCCCGGCCCACACCCCGCGCTCGCACTCGCACTGTTCCCCGCGTTGGCGTATCCGAAGCAGGGGGAAACTGTGTAGGCGTCGCCATTATGGTTGGGTTCCCATCCTTGGCGGCTTCCCATGCGGGTGTACCTGCATTAGCCGCACCTTCCACAACGGCATTGATATTATCAACATCATTACTCAATTCCTCACTTGGGTGTACTGAAGGTTGAATCCCGGATGATTGTGCTGGTGTTGTCGTTGTGTCGGCCACAGCTCCAATTCCCGATGGCGCAGCGATTGCGGGCATGTTAGGCGCTTCTGAGAGGCCAGAGGAGCTCGATGGAGCCGCAATGCTGAGTCTCCGTTCATGATCAACAGCAGGCCCGGACACCGACGCTGAGGTGCTGTCGGCGGGGTGGAACTCATCCATTGGGTGTCATAAATCCATTTCTGGTGCTATACAGAAACATCGAGATGGGAGGTGAGTTTGAGTGTAGGTGAATGCGACGGGAAGGCGGGCCGAGGCCGGCAGCAAAGTGGAGACAGCAGCCCGATCACCCGGAGAGACCTTTTCTCACTCGACATCATGTCTTTCTGGCGAGAAAGCTCATATACAACCTTGGAACGTTCAAGACAAGAAACAAGAAGTCCTATAATTGTTCGGTCATAGCAGAGAAAGTACCTAGGTTCAAGCGAAGCCATCACGAGCCTTTTCAGTTCGCCGCGTCGCAACCTTCGCACCTTGCATCCATTGATCACTTGCTCGTCACAGGCCGAACACGACAGCAGCAGCTAGAGCGGGCGCTCCCACGATGACCACGATAGCTTCCGTAGCATTTCAGAATACGCTACCGTCGGATCCTGCACGCCAGCTGAGGTTAGTTTCGCCTGCAATGATACGCTGCTACGCAAGAAGGAAGTGGAGCCTTGAAGCTACGGTGGTGCAGAAGCTCCCCTTCAAAGTTCAGAGAGAATTACGCTCGCGAACACGAGGTTTCCGTTCAAGGTCTGAATGCAGGAACCGTTTCGATGATCATGTCTCAGTCTGTGGCAAGGTGGGAGCAGCATGGCGTCTCGTGCAAGAGTCCTTTTCTTGGATACTGTCATCCTGTTGACTATTAACCCGAAGGATGCCCTAGCAGAGACGATTGAACCGCATGTTTTCTGACAGTGCTACTACGCATTACGTCTAGTTCCTTGGCAACGTGTGTGATCGATCAAGAACACAGTTCGTCTCATGAGCGATCATTGCTTTGACAACACGAATATTACATACGTAGAATTTATACTGGGAGTGATTTCTCTATCGTCAAATGTCAGCTTTGTGAGCAGTGAGAGAGAAGCCGCCAGTGGAGAATGTGATATACCCAATAAGAAACGTAGCATTCACTTCACTGAGACGCTAGTACCAACACACGCTAGCCGCAATGGGACAGACACGTGCTTTATCGTCAACTTAGGGTCAGATCTGAACATCGGACTGGCTAGTGTCTAGAAGATTTGGCTTATGCAGGAGTACGGCGTCTGTGGATTTCGAAAACAACTTGGCCTTTCGAGCAGTCACTGTCCACACACGAGCAACAATGGCCAACACTTGTGGGCCAACAGGACCCAGCGCTTCCTAGGGCACTGTTGGAGCAATGCTTAACATCATGTTGACGTCGCAACAGCAAGGTAGCTTGTCTCTAAGATATCAGCCAGTAGAATACTGAAGGAGGGCGAACAGCCTGCTTTGGATCTCAGCATCCAACCAATATTCACATTAATGTAACAACCAAAACAACTCACCCTTCCAAGCCAACCACCAAACACCGCCACATCCCCTTCAGAATGCAGCTCATCGCCATCTCCACCCTTGCCATCGCGGCCATTGCCTCCGCCGCCGCAGTTTCCACCCAGGCTCCTGGCCACGTCTTGATTTCTTTGCCTCCTGGCTGCACCAAGGAGGACCTTGCCAGTAATACATCTCTCTTGTTACTCCTTCGACGCTTCAACACTGACAAGAGCCACAGAGTGTGCTTTGCACCTTGTTGGTACTGGCGGCTCTTGCGGCGCTGCCGTTATTGAGGCCGGTGCGAACCCTGCCGCTGACTTGGCCTGTGTTCGAAAAGTCTAGGGGGAGTACGATCGGAAAGTACGCCGGTTATTCGACTTCCTTACTACTTTGCATTGGAGCCTGCGGCGCAGAAAACAATAATCCTAGGGTTTTTCGAATTACGAGGTGCCTCACGCACTCGGGTATCGTACGTACCGTCGTCGCTGTCTTCGCCCTCGCCTTTGGCTCGTTCTCAGGCTCCTAGGTAGTACTCACTTCCCATCCCTCGCTGCTCGCTACGCTCGACACGCTTAGTCGGCTCCCTTGTCCGGGGATTATGTGAAATCCGCACACTGTGACAGGTCTACCGCAAAAGATACCCGGAGCGTACTTTCCGATCGTACTCCTCCTTGGTGTTTCGGCCTGTGTTGGCTCTGCCGCCAGCACTGCTGTGAACATCGACGAATGCAAGAGCTGCGTCCCAAAGAGCATGGAGGCTGTTTCAGCGGGTCGCTTTTGGGATCATAACGCTCTTGTCCGAAAAGATGAGTTTGTCGGACATTCCGCTGTAGCCAATGGGCGATTCTTGCCGTCGAGAGTGTCGAGGAACGGAGCCAAGTCCGTGGAGGAGTCTGGGGTCTCCATCTTTCCAGTCGCAATCTCCTAGACACGTCTTCGTCCTTTGCCTATTCTAGCCGTGTGATGAAGGCCGAAACACCTTGACACTCATTCCCGTACTCGTACAAGGAGAGATACCACAAGTGGATCATTGCAAAAGAGGACGATACCAAACAAGCAAATGACGATCACTTGCGCCATGAAATCATGTACGTCACCGCGAGCAAGGAGCTCCCTTTCACGGAGAGCTATCAAAAGCTCACCACAAACACATGTGCAATCATTCTTCGATATAACCATCACAAACAACCTTTTAAATCGAGAACTTCCCGACAACCCATCAAAACTTACCACACATCATGTTTGTCTTGCGTGCCGCCGCCCGTCAACAGTCGCGTTTCCTGGCTCCGACTTCAGCACGCGCTCCAGCTCTCGTTTCCATTAGCAGAAGATTCGCCAGCGGTGACTATGGTTCCGGCGAGCACAACGACTTGAAGCGATCAAAGTCCGAGCTTGAACATCCCGGTCCAGCGCCGCCTAACACGGGCAGCAGCAAGGGCAGCGACAAGAAAGCAGAGCCAAAGATTCACAACGCCAGCCATCCAAAGGACGGCGAGGAGTCGGCAGATGTTGCAAAACACAACGAGTCGATGAAGGGTAGACAGGAAGGTACCCAGAAGACTGGCAATGGTGCACAACCCAAGATATTGAGTGCGAGTCCGCCGAAAGAGGGCCAGGAGCCGCCTGAGGTTGCGAAGCACAATGAGGAGATGAAGAGCAGGGCGGAGAGGGCTAATGAAGGAGCGAAGAACTCGGATGCTGAGAAGGACAAGGTCAGCAAAGACTTTTGGAAGGGTGTGTAGTAAACTTTTTATGCTCTTAATCTGGATGTGTGCTGACCTTGAGTGATAGGAACTGGTGGACGAGATGGTGAGCCCTGATTGAGCATGCAGCGTGGTTTTGAATGATGCGATGAGGCGAGATGAATGAAATTGTACGATATGCCGGACGAGATAGAACGGCAGGAGCGAGCAGAAGAGTTGTCTGTCAATCAGACTTTACTATCGACAGAACCAGAAGGCCAGCGCTGCGGAAGATGTAGCTCTGCATGAATGGCTACCCATTGGAATACAGCAGCATTCCATATACAACATGCACACTTCAACACAGAACCGTCACACAGACCGAAATACCCCATACGGCACAGGCAGATTTATTGAATTTTCGTCTTGCATTCTGCATATTGCGTATAGGAGCAGCAATACATGAAGCTACTATACACGAAGGATTTGAGCACCAAAACCGAGGCTTTTGGGGATTCCCGCCCGCCGCCGCCAATCCCATACGCCCCCTTGTTACCATAAACCATTCCATTCATCATCCCAAGACCCAGGATATCAGCCCATGCTGCCTGTTGAAATTACGAGAGCTTGCATCTACTTGGATGCGTTGCGACCGGACCGACGGGGTTCACCAGACTCGGTTGCAGCCTTCTTGGGTGCCTTCTTCTTGACCTCCTTCTTAGGCGCACTCTCGCCGTTGGCATCCTTCTTTGCTGGTCTACCCTTCTTCTTAGGCGCGTCTTCGGTCTTTTGCTTCTTGGCATCACCACTGTCCTCATCGTCCTTCTTCTCTTCAGTGGTGTCCTCAGCCTTGCGCTTATCGCCAGTTGAAGCGTCGCCGTTCTCCTTCTTCTCGGAGTCGCCATGCTCCTTCTTCTCGGAGTCACCATCCTCCTCCTTCTTCTCAGAATCGCCATTTTGCTCCTTTTGCTCAGAGCCAGCGGTGGTCTTCTCGTCGTCACCAACGGTCTTCTCGTTGCCGGCAGCCTCGGTGTGCTTGTCGCCGGGCTTGTCGACAGATAGTTCCGATGCCTTCTTCACGACATCGTGGCCCTCGCGCTCGATGTAGACGGCTGGGTTGCCCTCTTCGCCAGACTTGGAGACGGTGTTGCCGTTCTTGGTCTCCATTTCGACCTTGCCGTTCTCCTTGACATCGGTGACCTCACCGCCAGGGCGGCTACCGGACCATTGGTAGGAGACTGCACGCGCCAAGGCGCATTAGCTGAGGTTGTCTTGGGAAGGAAAAGCAAGGGAAGGCGCGATCCTTCGACTAGCAGTGAGATGAATGACTAAGCTGCCTCGAGGCTTGAGCTGCGTCCTCGTTGTGTATGGCTAGTGAGACGCGCCTGGCTCCGCGATGGCAGCGGAGACGGCGAGTTCGCGTCGCCGAGCGACCTCACAGCTGGAGAAGGAACACGCGACTGCAGATTTAGGGGTAGCATACCTTGGTCGCCTTCCTTGATCTCCTTGTCGGCCATTGCAGTTGGTTTTTGGGGGTAGAAGCTGCGGTTCTTGGCGCAATGCGGTTGGCGAGCTGGTGTTATGCGGCGCAAAGAGTTTGGTGGTAGTTATGCCGTCGCGTGGTGAGATAGAAGGCGATGTGATGTCGATGGAGTGGACTTGGGGTTGATGAAGGGAAGAGGGTGCATTGAGAGGGTTCGCATTCATCCAGCCACCATCGGCCGGCAGAGCAAGCAAGAGCTCTGGTAAACCCCGACTCGAATCCGGGGTAAGCGAAGAATGACGACAGTTTTGACACTTCCATCGCCTCGCTTCTTCTCTCACATACCACCTGCACCTCTCAACACGCCCTATCCATCATTTTAAGAGAAGACGACGCGTCAATAATCTTTTTAAAAGACCTAGCCACGGTACTCATAACACCTGCTTCACTCGCAGGATCTGTCGGGAAGACAGCAATGTCGTCGGAAAGAATACTGGGAACTCCGATGGAGCCTCCGCAGAGGTGGCCCGTTCTTGACTACGAGTACTCACCGTATGCACGTTTACATCCATACTCTACGCCAGCTCTTTATGCAAGCATCATTGTCTTCCTGGTATGTCTGTGGATCCGCTACTTATTTGACGAAGCGGGACTCTGGCTGAACTTGGTACTCTGGGCTTCCGCTTGCACCAATGCAGTGCTGGGTGTCATGCACTTGCGAGTCCTCTGGTTGAATCGAAAGCTCCCGCGAAAGACAGGGAGCGTTTGAGCGCTGTTGATGTTGTGCTGTTGAGGCACATACTTCTTCCAAATGGGTCGTGGTCATCGAGACACTGCCTTCACGGCCTCGGGCAAAACGCGCTTTTATTGCTGGCCAACCGACAACCTCTGTGGACCATTTGATCGTTTTCAGACTGATGAGTTCATGTGGTACTTTCGAAAGTAGCATCAACGCGTTCTGAGATGCTGGTGTCGCCAGGGACGGCATTGCATTCGAGCCTGGAGCAACAGCCCCAAGCCAGTACGGCTTTTGCGATCACTGTTGTACATGCAACGAGACGATGAGAGGGCTTATGTTAGCAGCGACCATAGCCAAAGGGGCAGGGAGAAAGGGAAGATAGTCAGCCTGGAAGACTCTCAGGCGCCAAGAATCTCGCCTTCGTACGAGCTCACTACTCAATCTGGAATCCGGGTCTGAAGCCGTTAATCCCAACCACACTTCGACTTTCATCCTTCGGCCATGATTTGGTACGCCCGTTTGATTCGAAAACAACAACTTCACCCTCCGTTCTAGGCTTGCTGCGGCCTCTGAACCCAGCATTGATGCATGAAGAATACAAGACAATGGCTGGAAGTCGCTATTCCATACTACGATACAGGCAAAGCTACATACCTTGTCTAATGCTACATCTGGCCTGAACAGTATACCATCACCTCAAACGGGCAGCTCGCAACAATGGTGGATTCATGGGTACAGTGCCGCTCGATTGTGATCAGCGACGATGCAGCGTCTCTACCGCTTCATCAATCAGCTGCGGGACACCACGCGCAATTGGCAATTGCAGCTGGCCAGGAGAGCGTGGATATGTCAACGTTTACGCGTGTGCAGGACGCGCCATTACAGAGGTTGGTCGTTGAATTAATCTTCACCAATACTCTTCTGAACCTTCCAACCATTTCCTATCCCATCCAGCCCATTCCCATTTTCCGTCTACACCTACTCGCTGTATATAGAATTGCTTTTTGACCTTCGGGTCCCTTACTTTCGTTTTGGCTTTTGGCCGTACACACTTTCGCTTCTATTGCACTACGTCAGGTTATACTGACCAAACATGCGTGCCGCTGCAAGCCTCGCGCTACTCGCTCTTGCGACTGGCTCAAATGCTCAATTCTGCTTTGTTAAAGAGAAGAAGTGCCTACCAGGCATTGAGCTTTCCGTCGACTATGATGAGGTCGATAGCCTGTTGGGAATCACACAGTCCTCTACACTATCTGGATCTGCAACGCAGACCGCGAGTGCTGCTTTCACGATGTTGGCGGCTGTATCAACATTTGAGGCCGATACAACGACATCCGCCATCACAACAACAGGCGCAACAGCCTTGGCCTCAACCTCGACCGGAATGGCTGGAGTCCTTGGAGACATTCTCAGACGCGGCACCGAAGAAATCCCTCAAGCTGCTGAGTATCTTGCTCCCACAAGCTCGTTCGAGTCTGTAAATCTTCCACTTGAGACTGGAGTCGTACCGCCAGCCTATGTGAAGCCATTAGAGACCGTCCGAACGTCAGTGCAACATACATACGCTTTGCCCGTTCCAAGCATTAGCACTGCATCTGCACGACTTCCACCAAGCTATCAGGTCTCAGAACTGCTGCCAGCTCCAAGTGCGGATCTCGAGTCACCCAGATTCAATCTCACTACAACTGAGTCCCTACCTACTCCCCTTGCGTACACGAGCAAGGTTCAGAATCACCACAACTCGGTCTCCCACGCGGCGGAGATGCCTAGCGCTGTAGGTCCCTTCACTTACGCTCCTCAGTGCCAAGCCTTGAACTAATAACCCTTCTCTAGTACATAACACATGCTTCGAAGAGCTTCGCTGTAGTCTCATCCGAGATTCACGGCAACATTTCGACCTCCACTCTTAGCACTTATCTGGAGGCACACTCAAGTGCGGCGACACACACTGCGAAGCACTTCACTGCACCGATTCATGACAGTCCGAGACCGTCATCCAACTCCGACGCTCCCATCTCCTCTACGCATCATGTTTCGGCGAACTACAGCCCAACTCGTCACAACTCAAAATCGATATCCGAATCCGAGGCGCCGGTCTCCAGTACACAGTCTGTTTTCGCAACCTACGGACCGAACGATGTAGTGGACGTAACGACGACCGTTACGGAGTGGGTCACAGTTACACCCACGCACACGGTGCATGTGTCAGAGACGATGGCTGCGGAGAAGCAAACCCATACAGTCGTGAAGCCTAGACCATCAGCTCCTAAAGAAACGCATGGTGCTGTGCAGCCAAAGCCTTCAGCTCCACAAAAGGAGACCCACACCGCCGCACCGCTCAAGCCGTCTCCTCAGACTTACGCACCCTTACAGCCCCGGCCTTCAGTCTCTCAAAAAGAGACACCCGAAGTCCTCAGTGTGACCGAGATCGTCAACGTATGGGTACCTCCAACATGGATGTCATTCCCAACAGCAGCGCCGTACACTAGCGAAAAGGCGGCGGAGGTGTCTACCAGCTCATGTTCTCCTGGCCATGACAAGACTGGAATCTACCCAGTGCCTCACAACGCTACAACCATCCAAGGCATGGCGACCGCGACCAGGCCGAGCAAAGCTACGATTTATGTCACTCCCGTTCCTGCTGCGACATCAGCTCTGCCACAGATTCCGGATGACGCCTATACTGGTGCTGCGACGACGAATGCCCTTGATGTTTTGTTCATGCTGGGTGCCGGGGTGGTAGTCGTAATGGCTCTTTGAGTGATATGATTGCGGGGCATGATTGGGCTCTTTTAATTTCTTTTTCTTTTCCTGTGTGATTCAAATATGATACCCATTTTGACGATTCGACCCTCTTTGTGAGTCCACGGTTCTCTCAATCATGATACGCTGGTCATATGATGATTGTAAACCCAGGCCTCTTCTCGCCCAAAGTTCAGACTGAAGTACAAGATGGTCTCTCGGCCCAGCAAAGGTTGCTAGATCTGCGAGAAGCCTTTGGCATGGCCTGTACGGTTGATAGGATAGAGAAGCTGAACACCTTGAGTTCTATCACAAAATTAACTAGCCCAATTTGGCACTATGCTCTGAGGATGATCGATCCGAAATCTGTGTGTCCAGAGGCTGAAAGGCAGAATACATGCTCTCGCCAGTATATAGACGGGTCAACTCTTCTCGGGCGTTCCGCCTACCCTTCGAGATTTTGCGACTCTAGCTTATGGAGCCATATCGTGTCGACTTCCGCCACGGTACCTTGGACAACCAGTCCTTGAGGGGAAGAGTCTTGCTTCTGTACAAGCCCAGTCAGAAAAGTACCACGTCCTATGAATAGTAATGCTCACAATGCTGAGCTTTTGCATGAGGTCTTTCGCTCTACCTTGCTGCTTTCGTGGCCTTGCATGAGCATTTCCCTTGCTTAGACTACTCAAGGAGCCTCTCGTATTTTGTGTTGCAATGGTCGCTTCACTTGCGCGTGGATCGCTGGAGGTGTTCTCGATGGATGTCTCGTTATCGTTGGATTGATTATACTGCATGATCGTGTGGTGTGACAGACTCGCAGGAAGAAGTGGGCCACGATAAATACGTACTGGTCCATTGGTACGTTTCGATATTCATAAAGTACCGTATGGTCTTGCTAGCTGGACAGCTGACATGGTGTCCATTTCGTACCAGGACATCCTTGATTCTCAGGAGGCGACTGTGAATGCGAAACATTCTATGTGTCCAGGTATAGATATGTGTGGACGTCAGACTACCCTAACCCTAACCCTAAGACACACCTCTCATCGAATCGGCCGTTCTGCCAGTCCAGTCGATAACGATAGAAGGCCCGAGTCGCAACAAGCTCTGTATTGGCATGGCGGACTGCAGCGTGTGTAACTGGGCGCCGTAGATGAATAAGGTAGGCAAGATAGTTCAGGTTGCTGAAGATGTGAAGACGGCGAAGCTTTTTCGGATCACGGCTCTTCGATCACTTCATGTCGGCTTCATGCCATTTCTAGAGACGACAAAACAACGATGCGACTACGATAACGACTTGACGAATTCCACCCGAAAACATGTCTTCAGCTTCATTGAACGTACTAGAGAAGCTCGCAAATCGTTCGGCAGCGCTCGCCACCTACCGCCATCTTCTCCGCGCAACAAAGATCGCATTCGCTGGCAAGTAAAGCAGGCCCAAGATTCTCAACATTCTAGTCCTAACATCTCAACGTGAAGACGACGTTCCTATCCTGCGTGCTTCCCGCGCCCACGCTCGTGGCGAGTTCCGCAAAGCCAAGAGTTTGCCTTCAGGTTCCATCGAAGCAGCCCAAGGAATTGAACATGCGCAAGGCGTAACACAAATATTGAGGGAGAACATAGTGCAGGGGAAGAATGTGGGCGGGGACAAGTGGAAGCTGAATATTCACGAGCATACGCAGAGGTTGGACAATGATACCGCGGGTAATCTGAAGGGAACGAGGAAGAGCTTCAAGGAGATTAAGGATTCGATATTTTGAGGGTTGGGGAATGACGCTGCGATAGACCTCATGGAGGAGATACCAAAGGAGTCGATGGGAAGTGACATCGCCTTGCAAGGACGAGACGGAGTGGAGGACTCTTGAAGACATGAACCTCATGGAGGCAGGTCTCTTCAGCAAATACCGAGGCACAACTGTGGAGATAACCTCAACGCGAAGGCAGGAAAAGACCGTGGAAGAAGAGGAAAAGCTGGTCCACATCACATCTGGCAAAGCGCCAGTGTACATTATGTATTAACACAAAACTTTCTACAAATTACAAACGCCTGCAAGCCATGCTTCCTTCCGTTCAGAGACCGGGTTATCCCAAACAAGACAGTTCTCTCACAACACCAAATACAGCCCTTTCTTTTCCTCATATGCTCATGCCTTTGGCTTGCGGCCGACCATCAGGTACATGGGCGTGAATAGCTTCTCTCTGCCACCTGCAACCAAGCAGTCTGCAGCTTTTGCTAATGAGTCGGCAGTCTTCTGTGTTCCCCTCGGTGCCAGACCAATTGTCTCGAGAGCACCAACCAGTCTGTGAACGGTACCACGGCCGATCTTGGTCATTCTCACAAGCGTGGGCAGATCCCAGATGCTCTGCATGTACTTGAGCTCGCCGGAGATCGGGAAGTACCAAGGAAGCTCATCCGGACGATCAGCCAAGTCTTCGTTCACCTCCAGCTCGAAACCAGCAGCCTTCATCGCCTTCAGCGCAACCTCAATCTTCTCCATGTTGGAGATACCGTCACCCTCCTCAATTCCAAGACGAATCTCGCGATGTCTGGGGTTGTTGTTGTCGTATGCGTCCGTCATCAACCACTCGTACACACCAAACACACCACCCGGCTTCAGCACGCGGAAGATTTCGCTGTAGATGCCCTCGAGTGAAGGAGCGTGGACGGTGGCCTCAATCGCGTACACGGCGTCGAAGGAGTTGTCCTCGAACGACATCTGCATGAAATCACCCTTGGCGAAGCTGAGTTTGTGGGAAAGGCCCTCCTGTGCCGCGTATCGTGTAGCGCGCTCGATCTGGTAATCGTTGTTATTGAATCCCACGACGTTCACGCCGCTGAATTTGACAATCTCCCTTGCGGGTCCTCCAACACCGCAGCCAACATCCAGAACTTTCTGGTCCTGTTTCAAGCCCATCTTGAGCGCGAGGTAGTGCTCGTGACGAGCCAAAGCCTGGCGGAAAGGCTCGCCCTTGCTGAAACGGCAGAAATGGAAGCTCTGACCCCAGCCGTATTCGTAGAGATCGGTGGCGAGGTTGTAGTAGTGGCGGGTCAATGTCGCGTACTCGTCGCGGCGCTCTTTGCGGGTCTCTTCAGTCTCGTCGGCGGAGGCCTTATTGTCCCAATGCTTGAAGTAGGAGTCGACGGCGAGCTTCTGCGCATCGTGGTCTTTGCCCATCGCGGCGAAAAGACCCTTCTTCTCAGCAGCAGTCTTGCCATGGAGGGCTTGCTTGAACGCAAGATCGCGCTCTTTGTCCTCGCGTTCGAGCTGGGCTTTGGTGGCCATTGTGCAAGGAGTTTTAGAGAGCGAATGGGTCTGTTGAAAGAGTACAGAGGTCAAGACGTGCAGACAGTCGAATGTAAGTGAGGTCAAACAGCGGGCAGTGTTGTGTAGTCGAGAAAGGGAGGCTATAAGGAGTAATCAAAGCACAGCGATTGGTATCGTACGAGCCGCCTCAACAAATCTCCAAGTCCAAGTCCAAGCTGCGAATAAATCGAGCCACTTTCACTTTCCTTGGACCCTGGAACCGATCTATGTACCTGCATAAATCCTTGCACATCGCTGGCTTTCCCCATGCAGCCTAGCACGGACTGCATGACTAACTTCTTTTCTATCTTGCTCTGTCTGACGTCCATCTGCTTTACGTGCGCCAACTTCCTTTCCACCCTAAATCCCACCAACATGCCGCCTCAAATCAAGCAAGATCTTAACCGCTCCGGATGGGAGACCACCGATCTGCCCTCCGTCTGCGAGCGATGCCTGTCGGATAATCCATACGTACAAATGCTCAAGGAGGACTACGGCGCAGAGTGCAAATTATGTACTCGACCATTCACCGTCTTCCGCTGGAAAGCCGATCGCACAGCCCGCCAGAAGCGCACAGGAATCTGTCTGACATGTGCGCGACTCAAGAACTGCTGTCAGTGCTGCATGCTGGATCTCAGCTTCGGCCTGCCCATCACGATCCGTGATGCGGCGCTGAAGATGGTTGCGCCGGGTCCGCAGAGTGAGGTCAACAGGGAATACTTTGCCCAGAACAATGAGCGGGAGATTGAGGAAGGAAGAGGCTTGGAAGGGTATGAGCAGACAGATGAGAAGGCAAGAGATTTGTTACGACGATTGGCAAGTTCAGAGCCGTATTACAAAAAGCAGAGGAGACTTGAAGCGGAGGGCGCATCGGAGGGTGGACAGAAGTTGTTAGAGGGTGCTAGTGGCGAGGATGGTGGTCACAAGCCTGGTCCGATCCGAACAGTAGACTCAAAGCAGAAGTCACAGTATGGGTCTGCATATGGTCCGCCGTCTCGGGGAGGTGCAGGTGCAGGCAGCAGTAGCAGAGGTGGGCGAGGAGGCGGACGAGGCGGAAGAGGCTTCCCATCCGCGGCGTCAGTACCTATCCAGCCCAAGGACATACTCCCGCCAGCCGATCAGAACATCACATCACTTTTCGTGACTGGCGTTGAGGACGATCTCCCGGAGAACGACTTACGTGTGCACTTTGCGCAGTATGGTGCCTTGCGATCTGTTGTCTGCAGTCATCGCTCTCATTGCGCTTTTATGAACTACATGGATCGCGCGGGAGCAGAAGCAGCAGCAGCAGCATGCCAAGGCCGAGCTGTCGTCAAAGGAGTCCCGCTTCGTGTGCAATGGGGAAAGCCTCGTACTCTGGATAATATGGACAGAACTGATCGGATTGCTAACGCCCAGGCCGGGCGTGGATCGCAACAGACATCAAAGAGGCCATCTGGACAGAAGGCCATCGCTGGAAGCTCTGCAGCGCCAGAAGACTTAGATAGTCTTGGCGCTGTTGCTCCACCGCCTGGACAGGGCGATGTCGACTATGCTGCCATGGCTGGCGAGTGATGTTGCGTTAAGCGAAACAGCCACAAAAAGATTGACTTGTAAGCGAGGCGTAAGGAGTTAGCATACTGCGGAGAGCTTTACGATGCGCTCTTCCGTGGGAATGAGGCGGGTTTTTGTAGACATGAAATGAGTTCACGATTTGTATGTCTTACGGTTGTGGTTTTGACCAGCTATCGTTGAGGTGATGCCCTCACTTGTTCACTTCGTTCTTGTTCTTTTGACCAGCTATTATTGAGGTTATTCCCTCACTAATTCACTTCGTTCTTGTTCTTGCCTCGTGAAGATTAGGTTCGCAGCCACACGTGTGCGGCACGGAGATCAAACCCTGTCTCAGTCTCAATCGGCCCGCAGCAGTGCAGCAGCAGAAAGTCCCGTTTGTTGGGAAGCCGAATCTCACACTCTTTCACGACCACCACCCCTCTGCGCCTAAACAAACCGCGGGCAGCCATCAACTGACACCTCGCACTCACAATGGTTGCTGCTCGCCTCATCCGCCCTGCGACGCAGGCATTGCGCTCCACCCCGGCAGCATTCCCGAGATCTAGCTTCCAACGACTTGCCGCACCAGCTGCATCACGATGGAGGACCTACGCTTCTGGCACCAAGGAGATGACAGTGCGCGAGGCGCTTAATGAGGCTATGGTGGAGGAAATGGAGAAGAACCCCAAGGTCTTCGTGCTGGGTGAGGAGGTTGCTCAGTACAACGGAGCGTGAGTTCTCCCCGATCGGCTCGGTGAATTAGATGGAAGACACTGGAGGATTTCGAAAATATGGACATGGCTCTGGAGTTGTTTGAGTGATCTGTGGAAGATATCTGTGGACTATGGAGCAAGCAATTGTACAGGAGACGAGTTACCAGCTGACACTTTCAATGCAGATACAAGGTCACCAAAGGCCTACTAGACCGCTTCGGCGAGAAGCGAGTTATCGACAGTCCCATCACAGAGTCTGGTTTCGCCGGTCTCACAGTTGGCGCAGCCCTGGCTGGCCTGCATCCCGTCTGCGAGTTCATGACGTTCAACTTCGCCATGCAAGCCATTGACCAGATTATCAATTCCGCCGCAAAGACCCATTACATGTCTGGTGGTATCCAGCCATGTAACATCACTTTCCGTGGTCCCAATGGTTTCGCCTCTGGTGTCGCAGCCCAGCACTCCCAGGATTACTCGGCGTGGTACGGATCGATCCCCGGCCTGAAGGTCGTTGCGCCGTACTCTGCAGAGGATGCCAAGGGTTTGCTCAAGGCTGCCATTAGGGATCCCAACCCAGTTTGTGTGCTCGAGAACGAGCTTCTGTACGGTCTGTCGTTCCCAATGAGCGAGGAGGCGCAGAGCGACGACTTTGTCATTCCCGTGAGATGATCCTTATGCAACGATGATTGTGATCATACTAACGCGAAACAGTTCGGCAAGGCGAAGATTGAGCGTCCTGGAAAGGACTTGACCATTGTCACCCTCTCGCGATGCGTCGGCCAATCTCTCCAGGCTGCCGAGATCTTGAAGAGCAAGTACGGCGTTGAGGCTGAGGTCATCAACCTCCGTAGCGTCAAGCCTTTGGACGTCGAGGCCATTGTCAAGTCCGTCAAGAAAACCGGCCACATGATGGCTGTCGAGTCTGGCTTCCCTAGCTTCGGTGTTGGCGCTGAGATTATCGCACTCACCGCTGAGTACGCCTTCGATTACCTGGAGGCGCCTCCTGTCCGTGTCACCGGTGCTGAGGTTCCAACTCCCTACGCGCAGAAGCTTGAGGAGATGGCTTTCCCCACCGAGCACTTGATCGCCGACTACGCGGCCAAGCTTCTCCGCGTTTAAGGAGTCGATCGTGGAATGACGTCTGATAGAGGCAGCCATGGTTCATCGTTATGATGCACCTTTGGGCGGCCACGCGGTGGCTGAATATTGGCAGCCCATCACGTCGGTGACAGCTGTGGCAGCCACATGGGATACTGTACTTTTAGCAGTGGCGTTTCTCTGTTGCCCTTGAGTGCTTTCTTGTGTACACCTGGGAGCGGACATAGCATGGGCGGAGTGTGAAAGCGGGTATTTTGTTTGTTTATGCTACAGAACGATTCCCAACAGCGGCTCTTTTTGTCTTCCAGACTGACAATGCGTGATCAAAAGTAAGGTAGTGCCAATGGCAAGGCACCTAATAAAACAGGAAGAACCCAACTCAGCGCTATCGCAGCCATCATCTTCTGCACTGACACTGCGCGATCAAAGGCGGTGTGTGACCACGCACGCGAGAGACAGGCACCACTCCCTTCGTCTGAGCGCCATCGAGCATGTCCGTCTTCTAGACTGTACGACCACACACGCGATGGACAGGCACAGAAACAATTCAATTAATCTGAACGCCATTGGTGGAACAGAAGACATATGGATCTCGTGTGGCCAGTTCACTGACAGAGATTCTCAACAGTTCCTTGTCGCCCTCCACCTGTATTCTATGTGTATGCCATGTGTTACACCACAAGGAATCTAGAATGTTGCACCGCATCGTCATGGCGTACCTCCTTTCCACTTTCGTTCGTCTTCTTTCCTCATTTCGTTGAATGTCGGCAAAACACGTCCGGTCGACGAGCAAGCCTCGTTTCACTCTTCTCGAAAATGTCCATGCAGACATTTTCGAGAGCACGACAATGTGCTCTCGAACCCGGAACCGAATATACGAAGCCAGAAGAAGACAGGGATCGGATCTTCGGGACGAAGGCTTCTTCGGCTGCAGAGCGCAGACCTCATCACATCACTCGCTTTCATAACTCCACTCTGATACGCTGCATTTCTCTACATTGCTTCGATAGAGCGGACTTGCTCGGGCTTGCTGGTACCAGGGGTGATTGGTATGCACGAGCTGCTCGCATTCGGATACCCAGGACTGAGACAGCGAACCTTTGGACGACAAGTCGAGACGTGTCGTTGCTCTTCGTCTCCGATGTGTGCGAGTCCTTGCAGCTGCAGCGATCGAGGCGACAATCTGTCGACAATCTCGCTGTTTGCTGCCATGTCATGACGCCTGACCGCTGACCCTTTCTGACCGCTTTTGTCGTCAACTGGTCTAATTGGTGTCTGATTCGCGCCAAGCGATGGCTCAATCAAACGCTTTGACGATTGATCCGCGACCAAAGCAACGAACGAAGAAGTTTGGAAGGTCAATGCGTGTGGCACATGATGTCCAGCTAGGTGTCCTGGGCCGCAACCATCATGACCACCCTGCCGAGAATATTGGTGCGGTTTGCGTCAGGTTTGGCTGAACAGCAATTGTCATCTTTCACCTCATATGCGCCATGGATGCTCCATACAGCTATCGACAACGCCAACAGAGCAAGAGCCGAGATGCCACGTTTTTCGACGCCTCTTCGTCAGACAGATGAGCCAGACAGATGAGCCGCATCAGCCACGTTGTTCCCTTCTTCCTTCTGGATCGCTTCGACGACGGTGTAGTCACACGCGGTAGATGTCATTCTCGCTCCACATTTATGGACAGCTCCACCAACCCATACTATGTCTCTTAAAGGAGAACGACCCCAAATTTCAGCCATGTGGGTCGCCTTCAAGATACGGCACTAGCTCTGCTAAGCCAAGGGTGTGCGTCTGTGTCGGAAGAAGTGTTGATCAGCAGGTCTGCGTATATAACTTACCATTCCCAACGACATGGAGCAGAACATCACATCGTAGGACTCGCTCTCATCTCCATATCATAGCGAAGCAGCTGAGGTTTCCAGGTCACTGTTTCTGCTCTCATCATTCAAACCATGCCAACGAGCCGCTCCACATCGAATAACAACGCTTCCACAATCGAGAACCTGAGTCGTGCTGAGAAGGATACTTCCCAAGTCTTGGACCCATCGCTGGCTCGATCAGATACTTGTGAACCCACCAAACATCCCAAAGGACACCCCGGCTGTCAGCTCCTAAGTCTCCCTGGTGAGCTTCGAAGTGCAATCTACTCTGCAGCATTGCTGGACAGCAGAAACGGTCTACCACTCCTGCAAACCTGCCGCCAGGTCAACATGGAATCCACCACGGTGTTACACCAGCGTCCCATCGCGTTCTCCTCGCAGGCCAAACTGTTCTCCTGGATCGCAGAAACGCAGAATGTGGAACTCAGACGCGTCAAGACTGTCACGCTTCATTTGACAGACATTGACCTTTCAAGTCTGTTTGATCCAAGATCAGTCGCGGACAAGAGAAGCGGGAGATCCAGTTCCTGCTGGTATCTTTACAGCCAAGAGCTCCTGCGACTGGACCAGGCCCTTCAGACACTGATAGGCCTTGTAGATTTTACGATCATTCCTCCGGCCAAAATGACGTCTCTCATGCGGGGATTGTATCTTTCATTTCTGGAGGCTATTCCACAGCGCAGCCCAAGACTCAGGCTCTTGACAATTTATGACCAAGAGACCCTTTTGCAGAAAGTGCCTGGATTGAGAAGATTGAACAAGGTTCTGTTTCTTGATCTCCAGGACTTGAGTACTTGCTTCACTTCTCCCGTGAAGGTCGAGCGCAGAGAGCCAGCAATGGAGATCAAGAGGGAGTCCGAGTGGTGAGAGATTATCGTTTCATGGAACCGCTCTGTGATGGATCAAAGACATGGCTTACGCATCGAGGATGGGCATAGGAGTGGCTTGTAAAATCGCACAGACCTGGCGGTTTTCGGAGGTACTTACCCAAATTCTGCGGGACTCCTTCATGTATTGTTCATAGTCAATCTGTACTTTTACACTTTGCAGCAGACACGGTTACTATGATGACTTTCCTCCACAGCAGTCTCCGGCCTCG
The DNA here is from genome assembly GCA_002116395.1 of Ramularia endophylla. Taxonomy (NCBI): domain Eukaryota; kingdom Fungi; phylum Ascomycota; class Dothideomycetes; order Mycosphaerellales; family Mycosphaerellaceae; genus Ramularia; species Ramularia endophylla. The sequence goes on along the minus strand of MWSQ01001866.1, from coordinate 70,559 downwards.
ATCTTACCATCGACTCCGATCTTCACTTCACACGACTCAATCTCCAGCTCCTTGAATTCCGCAGCAGCATTGTCGCAAAATTTCGCCATGTGAGTGTCCTTGGTGGAGAGTCCTTCAGGATTGTGCGTTGTCCATCGAATCTGTGTCTGGTTGTACACGTTGCTCCACTCCGGATGATGTTTAGTCTTCTTGCATTCTGCTGCAATGGTGTTCATAAAGTCCTGGAAAGCTGTCAGTATACTCCGCCTCACATGCAGTCCCGGAAAATCTACCCAAGTGGCTTTAAAAGTCTTGAATTTGAAAGGTCGCTCCAGGCCTTTGCCGTGATTGCACAGCTGCCACTTGCCAGCGTCGACGAGCTCTGCGACCTGTCGAAGAACATCCTCTGCGTCTTCTCCAGCCGAAGGGGAGACGTCTTGTGGATGGAGCATCTTCTGGTGACTGGCGGTGAGATGTCTTAGAGTCCGGTGAGTTGTTCGGATGGCCCCACTTTGATAGAGCTGGCGGGCGGTCCTCGAGGAGTTCATTGCATGAGACGGCGTTTGAGTTTTAAAGCTCGAAGCTTTGCCTCAGGGATGCCTGAGCAGTGGGAGAGGTAGTATCACACAGAGCCAAGCTTCGTCATTCAGGGGATCGTAAGAAGACACATGCTACATCTTTGTCATTGAGGAACAAGAAGGACTATGAACGTGATGGAGACGGATTTGTCTCCAGCTAGCTCTCTACGGGCATACCCGCGCGCACGGACTTTTGCTTCCACGAAGTACGCATATACACTCAAATTCAATGGCCTCTCCAGGCAACGAAGGAGAATCGAGAGAGCTCCCGCTTAGCAGGACCCTCCGCCAACCCAATCGAGAGCACATGGGATGAGCACCACTGACTTCACATGCTATGTGAACGATCTCGAGATTGTGAGAGAAAGGGGCGTTGTAAAACGTGCAGCACTTTGAATCTATTGCCGCTATCAATATCGCTCGCTAATGCCGTTTGCCCATTTCTATACTGCCATCATCATCCCAGTCATCATCATTACCGCCTACTTTTCTCCCCACCAAAATCCCAGTTGCCGTAAGCCCGACGGCGACCAGAAACACACTCTCGAACCACGCTTCCACAAAACGACCCTCCAGGGGCGCGCCCAAAGCTTCAGTGATGACACTGCTGACCTCTGCCGGAAGATTACTCCGTAGGAGCAAAGCCGAACTTATCACATAAGTGCCTGCTATCTGTGATATTATCAACGGCAGGCTCGTTTGTGCGTGCTGCAGCAGACTCGGCGCGAATCGTGCGAAGACACGAAAGGTTTGCAGAACCGCGTTAAAAGCTGCCAGGAGCATGACGCCTGAAAGCAAGAAGCTGATCTGACGAGACCAGGCATCGCGGTCGAGATTGCTATCGTAGTGCGTCGTCATGATAGCCAGCACGTTGTTGATAGGGTCGCTGGTAGCGAACGAGTGCGAAGGCTGCCACCATCTGCGTAGTGAAGACAGCGATGTTGCGAAGATTCGGTAGGCACAGTAGATTGCAAATCCCATGTTGGCGATTGTAAGTACTTTACCATGTTTCGTTTTCGAGCGCTGCTGTTCGTCGCGAAGATTCCGAACATTTGACAGAGTGTTGGAGAGTGTAAAGCGCATCGTCTCCAAGCCTGAGATCTCCATGCGGAGTGCCTTCAGTTCTTGAGCTTCGCTTGAGCCACGGAACGAGCCAATCATCTTGCCCATGAAGCCAGGCTGTTCGGCTGAAGATGCAGCTTCTGACATCTTGCGTTCGAGCGCACGCATCCTACTTTGCTTCACCGCAAGCATTTCCTCCGTTGCTGATAGACCGGCAGCTTTGCGCAAGATGTCAGACTCCTTGACTGCGCGATGTCTCACACCGAAGGTCTGCCAGAGCGATGAAACGGCAGCGAAACCCGAAAGTGAAGCCATTAGCGAGATTCCAATGATACCGATCCGCTCCAGACATGCTTCCGTAAAGGCATGACCGCCCTCGGAGTGAGCGTTTGCGTTATCGTGGAGAGTCCTCCGCAAGATAGATGCCTGTGGGATGTACCAAAAGAGAAGCAGCCAAGATGCGAAAAGCGTAACTTCCAGAACAAGTCGCAGAGTCGGCCGGGTTCTGCGAGTTGAAGTAGAGTCCGTTGCTGGCCCAAGAGCGCCTTTTATGATGCCATGAATCTCCAATGCAGGCGTGATAGCGACGCTCGATATCAAAAGCGAGCTGAGCGTCACCTTCAGCAGCAGTCCTCTCGCGGCCGGGTTCAAGGTGTTTGAGATCTCGCAGAGCAGTAGCTCTACCAAGACTGCAGAGAGCCCGATACTTGCTGAAAAGACCCACGAGGCCAGTCTCTGTGCCGACGGGTGTCTGACAGACTCCTTCCACGATGCACTGCCATTCTTGAAGCTGTCTTTACTGGAAGTGGGCAGGCCACTCTGATCACCTTCCCGCCCGACTTCGCCTGCGAGGACCGGGAACAGTTTTCGTTGTGCGAGCACAGCGGTGATGATCCATGTGAGTACAAATGGAGTCGAGGCGAGCATTATAGTCGACGACGACACGGAATCCAGGCGACGGGTGAGGTAAGAGGGCCTGCAGTCGTCGCAGCTGTCGGCGGTGGGAAGCATTATTGCGGCGGCCTGAGGTCGAGATTATGCGATTGCTCTCCGCATGCAGATTCCTTTCCGTACGATCATCTGAGCTCCGGTAGATGGAGAGATGGAGAGGATGATGGGGATCCGTTGAGGTTGGCGAGCATACCATTACCGAAGCACCGAGGCGCCGCGAGTCGGTTCCTTGCATGACGTACGCTAGCGAAGTTACGACAATGCTTAAATAAAGGCTTGGTATTTCTTTGTATCGTAGGAGTAGGCGTACTACGAGTAGGTATATACATGCAATATGTACACATGTCAAATCCTGCCTTGTACAAATGGTAGCATTCGTCATTCTCAACTCTCAAAGCTGGAGTTGAAGCAGTCTGAGTATGAGAACATATCAGGAATGGCCTCTTTCATCCAAGCCACAAAATACTCTCACGAGAGCCGCGAAAGGCCTTTCGACAGACAGAGTCGCCCCTCAAATGTTAGAGAGACACCGAGTGCCAAAACACGTGCGAGATCGTAGCACATTACCGTCAGCGGCGTCCAAGATCGATGTCCAGAGCTTGTGTCATGCTGCTCTCGTGCGGTACACTGCTTGAAGCATCAAAGAAAGGAAGAACAGCCACCTTGACCACATCCTCGAACAAGCCAGAGACAATATGCTGTAGCTCGTCTCCAGTCTGCGCAAAGTCTGGAAAGGCATTGACCTCCAGTAGCCATGCGGTCCCCTTCGTATCTACCATGAAGTCCAATCCGAATATCTCAAAGGCATTCGGGAGAGGTTGAAAATGTATACTCATACTTCTCGCAGCCGCTTCGAAAACTTCGCCAGTCATGGAGCAGATCTGGCGGTAGACATCCTCTTTCCAGTCACTGGTTGATAGCCCGGAAATCTCGTCGGGCAAAGACCAGAATGAATGTACACTACCTTCCCTCTCACCAGACTGGAGGCAAGTGTTGGTCAAGTGGCTGGCAAGATTCTCATTCGGACGTTCCGAATTAGAGGGTTTTGTGTATGTGTGCCCTGCGAATAGAGCCAGCATAGGTCTATACACATACACTTTTAAGGCGCCAACAGCAAGCACATATGTACGAATGTGAAACTTACGTCCTGCAGATGCATGGTTTGCTGGCATGAGCAGAGGAGGGTGGACGTATGGCTGTGCAATGAAATGCCGCAATTGAGATGCCATGACACCATTTTTGACGTCCTGCTCGTCCCCTCCATTGGAAGCAATTTCATCCTCGTCGTCGGAAGGTGGGTCCCATTCCTCAAATATCTCCTGAAGTTCTTCGTCGGAGCTGAACAGGCGGATTCCTTGACCACGATCACTCATACCTGGCTTGAGTATCCACCACTCCTTACCTTGCGTGTCCGAGTCCAATGCTTGATTTCTTGCCCAGCTTGCCTTTAGCTCCCAGGCTTCCACCAAAGCATCATCCAAGAACTCGGCATAATCGACCTCAAACTCTACACTCGGCGTAACATGGTCCTTGAGCAGACTCTCGGGGTGTTTAGAGAGCCAATGTGAGACGGTCGTAGATAGATAATGCTTTCGAATGAGCGCTTTCCGGATGACATAGCTGTTGGCCATGCTGGTAGCTGGCTTGTCCATCAAATGATCGAAGTCAATACTCTCATACTGCCTCCACTGTAGTAGCTTGCTTGTGGGAGAAGGCAGTTCGGAAACATCTTTGATGAGAACCAACAGATTGGGCGGGAGAAGGGAGCGAAATTTCTCAATCAGAATAGGCTGGGCGTATCGATCCTCATATTGGATGAGAGCATAGATCTTTTGACTTTCCATACAAGCGGTGTGGACGGCAGTGACCCCGAACTGGAGTGCAAGCAAACAATTCCGGATCTGGGAAGGAGATCCCCGCCTAGTTTGGCCAGCAGTTTCGACTTGGCAAGGAATCGATGACCAGGTTTGTGCTCTTTCCCAGACTGGGTCGAATCGCCAGTCAGTAGTGGCTGCTCGTAAGATGTATCGAACGTGCGTATTGGGCAAGCTGGTTCACAGTTGTGGTTGTGGTGACGAGGTTGGAATTCGCTCAAAAAACATTGAAGCCAAGGAAAGCGCCATCCCGCTTCTTGCCGAAGCTAAAATGCTCCATGGTTCGCGGCGTGAGACATCATTCTTCCTGATGAGTCCCTGCGCACCGCGTTCTCCAGCCCGATGCCCCCCACGGCCAATACGAACCGCTTCAGATGCAGCTCCTGTGATTCTTTGCTCCTACTCGCTCTGTCGTCGGCGGAAAAAAAGCCGCCACTGGTCCAGGAGACTGCAGTCTGCCAGCCTCCGTCCCCACGGAGGCTATTGGCATTCGCCTCTCCGTTTCTCACCGGGCATATTCTTGGCCATCCGTATCTGCGCCTCCCATTCGCGAAACCATCATTACCTTTCCCTGGCGGTGGGCCAAGCATGCACGCTCCGGCGTTTAAAAGCCATGCGGCGATGGGAAACCTTCCGGACATGAGTGCATTTCGCGGACATGACAATCATGCAGCCAGCAAGGTACCGAGACAGGCGGTAACACATACGATGGCTCGAGAGGTCTATGCATTGCTCGTACACGGTAAGCTCATTATTCTGTAAGGCTGAACGTTCTCGCAACTTGAAGGATCTGCTGTGAAGACAACACCAGTCGCCCATCGACTGTTGCCAAAACCCGTCAACACTCAACGTCAAACAAACCTTGGCCAATGTCTCCGGAAACCAAGAGAGCCGCATGCAGAATGAGGGATTTCCTCTTGGCAGTAAAAGACCCACAATCATCAGAAGCAATACCTGGTACTCAGTCATCGCGAGGAAGTCATCCCGGATCAGCTCTGCAGCTTTCCCCTTGAATCGAAGATCATGCCTCGAATGGAATGCCCTTCACCTCCGACTAAGACACCCTACAGTAGAATGCGTCAGATATACACCGATCGGATGCTCGCCCGATGCCAACTCCACGTGCATTACTCCTTTGGGCATTGCCCTCGCAGCTCTCAATGCAGGCACCCGTGGTACTGCCTATGGGAAAGTCGTTGAAACAGTTTGGGATCCTAACGGTGGCTGGTAAATTCCATGTTAGTCTCTGGGACACAGGAGCAGTGGGTGCGGCATTGCACTGCAATCTTGCTGGTAGCCATAGGAGACTGGTGCTGTTTGCCCAACAGGTAGTCCATCAGGTATAAGTAACTGCTGCTCGTCCTCGTCTCATACTCTTCTCATCAGCACATCAATCACTTACATTCTAATACAATAATCAGCTCCAACCGTCCACTCTTTCCACCAACCAACCAACCCAACAACCCACCACCACCGCAAAAATGCAGTTCACCATTGTCGCCATTGCTGCTTTCGCCGCCACCGTCTTCGCCGCTCCTCAGGTGAACGGCGACGCCTCCGCCAAGGCCGCTTCTGTCGAGTCTTGCTCCGAGGGAACCAAGACCTCTTGCTGTGACACCTCCGCTGCCAGCGATGGTCTCCTCTCCAACGTTCTCGGTGGCAGCTGCGCCCTGTCCCAACTGAACGTTCCAGTCCTCGCCGTCGGTGGTGTCTCCGGCAGCCAGTGCAACAACGGCAACACCTTCTGCTGCCCTGTTAACCAGGACGTAAGTCATCGCATCAGTAACAACGTCATCATAACACAAAACAATCTAACATTCCAACCAGGGCAACCTCAACATCGCTCTTGCCTGCATCCCGCTCACCCTTTAAGCGGTTGACTGCATTTTTATCAGCATTAGCGCATTCACATCAATATCCAGCATCGCGACGGATCTGGCGCGGGGTTTGGGACTCAGCTCAAAGGCTTGAGATTAATCAATATTCGATTCCGGGATGCAGTCACTATGGTGGTGAACCCGAGGTGCTTCTGCGGCAGTTTGTGGGATTTGGGAGTACATAGCAGGTGTCCTCAGGATATATAGCAAATGAAAATATCCAATTGGTTGGAGCAAACAACATCTCTCTCTCTTCCCTTGCGGCCGTCAATCTAATCACGCTGTTTTGCTGACTTGCAACGTCGTCTGTAGCAGTTTCCTAGCATATTCCGAATGTGATCTGATTGTTTCCAACGTGCTCATTTGTCGAGAACGCACAAGACTCGCATCCTTTCCAATCACCCACTGTCTTCTTCGATACGCAACGTTGGAAAATTGACGATCTCATTCTCATCATCTTGATATATGCTCAGCAGTCAAGAAATCTAAATCTGCTGATCTAGAATCGAGTTGATAGTATGCTGGTAAGCGGGCTGCTCGCGTGTCATATTCAGTACGATCTCGGCGATGTTGTTGACATTGTTGTTGTTATTGATTAGGGTTGGGAGTTGGGTTTACAGTATGTACATGTAAGGTAGGGTTAAAGCTGGAGGGGAGGATCCCGGCGTGATGGACATGGCTGTGGCGCAAGCTCTCGAGCTCTCCCCATATTCTAATTCGTAGGCTTCCAGGTACCAGGTCCCAGCCATCCTCGACAACCATCAGTGCGAGACGACGGTGTTGCACTGCATCAAACTACAACATAAAGACAACTCGCAGCGACGATGGCGTCCTTTCTTCGTGTCCCATTGTTTCTTGCCCTTAGCCACGCCGCCATCGCCTCACAGCCATCAGCTCCATCTCCAATCGCCGCGCCCTTGAGGGAGCTTCCATGGGGTCAGCTCAACTTTCTACACACCACCGATACCCACGGCTGGCATGGCGGCCATCTGCAAGAAGCTCAGTATAGCGCAGACTGGGGCGATTATGTCTCCTTCGCACATCACCTTCGCAAGAAGGCAGACGACGATGGCAGCGATCTGCTACTCATAGACACCGGAGATCGCGTAGAAGGGAATGGGTTATATGACGCCTCAGACCCAAAGGGGAGATACTCGCTTGATATCGTGAAAGAGCAGACAATTGATGTCGTGACTGTTGGCAACCATGAGCTATATCAGCATAACACCAGCGTTCGCGAGTTCAATTCGGTGGTGCCGGATTTCAAAGACAGTTACATTGCCAGCAATTTGGATATATTCCACCCCAAGACCGGAGAGCGTGTACCTCTGGCAACGCGATTCCGCAAGTTCACAACGAAGAATCAAGGTATTCGTATTGTAGCCTTCGGGTTCCTGTTCAACTTTAGGGGCAATGCGAACAACACCATTGTACAGCCTGTGGAAGAGACCATCAAGGAACAGTGGTTCAAGGACGCCATCCAGGACAAGAAAGTGGACTTGTTCCTGGTCGCAGGCCATGTACCAGTAAGAGACAGTCCGGAGTTCGAGGCAGTCTACAAGGCCATTCGAGATGAGAACTGGGACACGCCGATTGCCTTCTTCGGTGGCCACACGCATATCAGAGACTACAGGAAATTCGAGAAGAAGGCTTTTGGGCTGGAAAGTGGACGATACATGGAAACACTAGGATTCATGTCTATCTCTGGGCTCAATGCCGGGAAGAAGGATGTAGTGGTGCCAGTGGCGTCACCCAAGTTTCAAAGAATGTACATCGACAACAACCTCTTCTCGATGCACCACCATTCAGGTACCAACTACACGACGTTCGGCACTGACTTAGGCCGGAACGTCTCGAAAGCCATATCCACAGCGAGGAAAGAGCTCAAGCTCGATGATACTTTTGGTTGTGCCCCACACGACTATTGGCTCAATCGAGCGCCGTACCCTTCAAACGACAGTCTGTTGAGCTTGATCGACCAAAAAGTCATTCCGAGTATCTTCAAAGACAGCAGCAAGGCTCCGAGTATAGTCATCACGAACACTGGCGCGCTTCGTTTTGATGTCTTCAAAGGGCCATTCACGGTCGACTCGACATTCTTGATATCGCCCTTTACGAGCGGTTTCAGGACCTTGAAGGATGTCCCTTACAAAGCCGCCAGCCAGATTCTGAGCATTCTCAATAACGAGGGCCCGATCCTGCTCTCTGACCTGGTAGCACTCGCCGGCGGTGCAGAGCGCACATTGGGTGACCTCTCACCACCATTTGTTCCTATGGGCATCGAGAGCCGTTTGGAGGCCGAACAGCAGTCAGCATTTGGCCTACAAGACTTGAGCAACGATCGCCAGCAGATCGTGCTTGGGAGCAGTGGTGATAGTAAGAGCCCTCAGGTACCTGGCTACACCACAAAGGATGATGGTGGCAGCGATGGCGACGACACCATTCACCAACCCATCAAGTTCTTCGATGTGCCCAACTGCATTGGTGCCAACGTCATTTTCGACGCTTTGGCAGATAGCCCAGACAAGGTTGACCTCGTGTACAACGAGTTCATCGAGAGCTGGGTCCTCCTGGCTCTGAGATATCTTGGCGAGAAGCGGGAAAAGACGGACTCGACTTCGGCGTTGGGTGGGAAAACTTTGACTGATGTTCTCAGTGATTGGGTCCATGCGAACTGGGCATGCGAGAGGAAGTAGTTGTGTACGATTCTAATGATGGCGTTGGAGGGTATTGTTAAGCTATGTCAAAGAACGCACTGAGCCTGATACTTGCACGACTATCGACGACACCATATAGTTATTAGTGAGCTGGCCTTCCTCTGCAAACCTCGTGGCACGTCGCCAACAGGAAATCTTCTAGCCGTTTCGTCTAGAGGTTCTCCTCAAAGCTCGTGGTGTTCTCTTCGCTGAGTAGATGTTCTGAAGTCCTTGTATTGGGAAGTTCCCCTGGGGCAGCATTGTATGTTAGCCAATGTGCTTGGCTTTGGTCCGGCCTTCCCTGCGTAAGATCCCTCGCTTGTGACAGGACTGGTGCCTGACGATTGGGCTTAAGGTACCCTCATCAAAGCGTGAACGTACTACCTCCTACTACTAATCATCAATCCTTAGCTTGCACAAGGATCGATCGGCGGAGGGGTCCTTCATTCCACTTTACCTCGGCGGGATCTAGGGTATAGCCTCGATAATCAATATTACAGACCTAATATAAAACATAAAACTCCTGCAGAAGTATTCCAATGCTAGCAGAACATCCCTCTCTCACTCATCACCCGCACTTTCTCCATCCAAAGAACGAGCAAAATGTCCCAAGATAAAGCAATCCTTTATGATCTCCCACACAAAGGATCAAACCCATACACCTGCTGGTCTCCTAACGTGTGGAAGACCCGTTTAGTCCTGAACTATAAGAAGATTCCCTACACTTCTGAGTTTTTGGAACATAAAGATATTGAGCCTAAACTCATTTCTCTTGGGATCTCCCCCAACCCACCTCCACCAGCAAACCAACCGGGACCAAAACAGTCTCCTTATACGCTCCCAGCTATGCGACTGCCAGACGGTACCTATGCCCAAGACTCCGCGAACATTGCGCCCAAACTTGAGGAACAATGTCCAGAACCTTCCTTGTTGCTGGAAACGGGCTTGCACCTGGAAGCTCAGAGAGTGCTGGGCGAAGTAGCAGGACCATTGTTATCGGTGGTGTTTCCGGCTGTTGCGAGGAATATCGTGATGGAGCATTATGCGGACTGGTGGGTGGAGAAGAAGGAAATTATGTTGGGGATGTCGATGCCGGAGTTTGAAGCGACTGGTGGTGAGTATGGAAACAAGGCGTGGAAAGCTGCGGAGCCTGGATTTGTTGAAATGAAGGAATTCCTGGCATCGAACAAAAAGGACGAAGGTCCTTTTATATTAGGGAGTCGTCCCTCGTACGGGGATTTCGTTATCGCGAGTATGTTAGAGGCGTTGATGATTATTGAGAATGGGTTGTTTGAGCGGTTTGTTGGATACGATGAGCAGCTTCGGGAGTTGCACTCGGCTTGTAGGGAGTGGTTCGTGAAGAACGAGTGAGTTTGTTGAGTGGAGTCGGCTGGATGAGGTTATAGAACGATGAGATGGCCAGCCTTCAAATCTTTGACCTTCCAGTCTGCCAAAGGATCTTTGCCATTGAAGGTGCACTCTGCTCGCTCAGCTCTTGGCCATGTCAGGATGTTGTATGTGAATTTCCCGACGGGCTCTGCACGGTGCTTCTCGATATATTGCTTGTACTGCACAGTCTGTTAGCCATGTACTATGAGAAAATTTCATGTATTGATTAGTCAAATCTCACCGTGTTCGCCCAACCCCAACGATCATCCTGCGGACCACCCTTCAAAGCCTTAACCCTCTTATGCAAATCCAGCGAACTCTTCATATCCCAGACCCCAGCATCTGAAAGCTCAATGCCGAACTTCTTAGCATACTTCACAACATTCTTCTGTAGGTCCAGGCCGCCTTTATCGCAAACGCCATTAGCATACGCACCCTGCTCAATCCAAATGGCCATCACGAGAGCAAGATCCTTCAATTCAGAATCCTTCTTCAAGAGTCCCGCTTGTTCAATTGTATTCAGCGCAGTCAAGAAAGCGATCTCCAGAACGCCACACAGCTCATTGATCATCTCTCCGTCATCGCAGTGCTTCCACCATCCAGACGCGTTGGAGATAACAAAGTGGCCTAGAGCAGCAATGATACTCCATGCTTGTTTGGGATTCTTCAGCTCTTTGTTGAAATCGTGGAGCTGTTCAGGCAATTAGCTCATATCTTATTCCAATCCGTGGATGTGCCAACCATATTTTCGATGAGCTGCACCGCTCCGTATTTAGCGTAGTCTGTATAGATGTGCATATCGAAGTTATCGGGATCGCAATATGAGGCCCAACGACGATTATCGTGGAACATTCTGAAGCTCTCCCAGGTCATGATCCACTTGTGGTTTGGGTGGTCAGAGGCTGGTTTGTTAAGGAAGCTACTGTCGACTTTGTCGGAGGAGTGTTTGCGGGCCCATGTTGGTTGGGTTATGCAGACGTAATCGTATGGTCCAAAATTGGGCCTGGGAGGCTTTGGGCTTCTTGGGACTACTTCTACAGTATGTCGGCCGTCTGAATCTTCCTAAGTGTCAAGAGCAAAAAGATTAACAGACTGTGGAACCTTTGCTCGGTGCTATACTTACCTCCAGCGCGGCATCATCGGTGTTTTCTGCGTCGTTCTTCTGCACGCGTTTCGGGTCAGGTTCATCATGAGAGTTATCTGATCGGGAGCGCTTCGAAGTCGGCATTGTAAGATTGGGTAGAAGCAGGTCAGTAAGCTACCAGTAGAGAGAGCTACAGTGGAAGATGTTTGATATGTCACGCTATGTTGCATGCGTTTCGTAAGAAAGTTGATGCCGTGGTCGTCAACAAAAGACGTCATGATCGTCTCTCCGTGACACGCTAGAACGCGTCAACATGATAGTTGTATAGAGTTCAAGGGATCACTCGACTGTCTGAGACAGCAAGAATAAGAAGCATGCTGGGAATGAAACCATCCGCTGCGTTGTTACTCTGCACATATCCCGAAGATCAAAAGCTCAAACGTATTCATCCAAGCATGAGATTTCCAGCCTTCAAATCCTTCTCCGAGAACTCGGCCAATGGATCTTTCTTGTCAAAGGCATGCCCAGCTCTCTCCGCCCTTGACATTTGTAGGATGTTGAAAGTAAATTTCCCTTTTGGCTGTGCGCGGTGTCGGTCCATATATTCCTTAAACTGTACATTGATATCAGCACGACAAGACCGGAACGCACTATCTGACAGGTAATACTGACCTTCTTGGTCCAACCCCATCGATTAGCTTTGGCATTACCTTCGAGTGCTTCGACATCTCCCTGGCTCTCAATCGCATCCGTGATGCCGTTCACACCAGCATTTGATAAATCAATATCAGCTTTCTTCGCGTACTGAACGATGGATTTGACGCTTGATAGGTCAAAATCGCCCATGCCTTCAGTGCCGTTGATCGAACGGATGTAAAGCGCCATGACGAGGCCCAGGTCTTTGTACTCTGAATCTTTCTTCAACGATCCGTCTTGATCGACGGCGTTCAGGGCAGAGAGTATAGCGGTACCAATCAAGCTGCATAGCTCAATTACGCGGTCGCCATCGTCGCAAGTCAGGAAGATGTCTCCGAGAGGATGGTTGAGGAAATGTCCTAGAGCTGCGACGACACCCCATGCTTGTTTTGTCTTTTTTGCTTTGAGCGGCTTGTCGAACTCATGGAGCTGTGGCCGAGGTCAGCTCATTCTTGTGATTGAACGTGGAGCTCTCGACGCGAGGCATTTCCAGAGATATTGGTCCTCGTGTCATCAGATCTGGAATCGGAAGAAGACAGAAACAACATACCGCGTTCTCGATGAGTTGCGCAATGCCATACGCATGGAAGTCATTGTAGATATACATGTCGAAAGAATCGGGATCGCAGTAGGTAGACCATCGGCAGAGATCATGGTACAGTTTGAATCCCTCCCACATGATGATGAATTTATGGTCGAGATGCTCGGACGCGGGCTTTCCGTGCAGAGAAAGCTTGGTGTCATCCCCGTCATCATCGTTGTCTTCCTCTTCCTCCTCCTCATCTTCATCGGCAGCGTTGCCTCCGAAGGGCGGCTGAGGAAGACAGACATAGTCGTGTGGTTGGAAGTCGTCGTTGGTTGGAGGCCGCGACTAGTTGATTGCGTTAACTGACGTCGAGGCGATGAGAGTTGAGAAAGCGATACCTCTCCGGCATCTTCCTGCTCCGGCTCTGCGGCGGCATTGTCGTTGTTTTCGGCCTCATTGCTCTGATCCGTCTCGTCAATTTCGACGCGTTTTGGGTCAGGTTCAGAGTCGGCAGCGCGAGAGGGAGCACGCTTGTGAGGTGGCATTTTTAAGATTGGGCGCTGTGATAAGAAGTAGTCAACGATTCTGCGGGGAGGAGGAGTAAGAATCAAATCTGAAAATGCCAATGCCCTTTAACTTGGTGTGTCGCTGGGGGCCCATGAGTGACAACATTGAAGTCATAATTCCTTGTCGTCAACAGACATACGTCACGATTGTCTCTACGACACGCTAGAACGCGTCGACATAGAGTTCGGGTCGTGCATGTGATATAAAGTACATGTAGTTGAGAAGCCAGCGAGCGAGGCCATGGCAGCATGGGAGTCGCTGTGCCTTAGGTCTTGATAGAGTCTACTTACCACGACAGGGCCCGATTGAAAGACTGATGCCTTCCGCGGTGAAGTCCTACTTCTACTTGGTCTCCACGACGGAGCTCGCAAAGCCGAACACTTGCTGGCTTGCTGTCTTTGCAGGAGGCGGAGATAGCAGCTGTGAGACGGGCCATTCTGAATTGCTCGAAAGTTGCCGCTCGACGCTGCAGTAGGAAGAGGGCCGTTGCCCGTCATGCAGGCGTCTGTCTCTTCATTACGCACCACCGGGCGTCTGGAAGAAGACTCTCCTATAAAACCTCGCCTCCTCGATACTCTCTAAAATGTCGGCCTTGGCTTCGTGCAGGCCAGCCTTCTGTGGACTCTGCTTGATGACAGGCTCGGGCGCCCAGCGTTTTGCAGCCTCCTTGATGGCACTGACGTCCAGTATGCGGTGATGTAGATGTCTGACGACTTTCTTCCAAGGCTCCTTTACCAGGAAGGACTTGTCTGCGTGCACGGTATTGCCTGCCAGCAGAGCCCTTTTCCTCTCCGGGGCGAACTGTTGTATATAGGCCAGCAGCTCTGTGGCGGCCTGCTCGGCGGATGTAGTGGATGCGAGACAGGCTGCTGTGAGGCCAGAGTCGCCATGATGTGACTGACACCACTCGCCCATCCTGTCGAGCTGCTCCGGAGAATGTTGGATGACCGCCTCATAACCCGCCTCGTCGAGCACATTCAGCTCGTAGTCGGTAACGAAGCAGGCGAGCGACATGATGCTGTCATTTTCCACATCCAGACCAGTCATCTCGCAGTCAATCCATACCAACGGCTGTCGGGAGCGTGATTCGGGCATCTTAATTGTGTCGTTAGTGCAGAGAGCAGCAGGCACGACTTCAGGTTGACGATGGCGTTTCGTTCCTTCCAATGCTGCTGGCTGAGTCAGGATTATTGCAACACCTCGCGTCCGATCAAGGGACGAAGACGCATACCGAACACGCCAAGCGCTCAGAACATCCCGACCTCGACGACCCCTGGTCCATAGCCGCCGAGATGCCGTTCAAGAAAGGTCGCAAGAGCACGCGCATATCACTGACAAATACTCGTGCGCCGCCCCGTGCAAACCAACAATTACACCGAGTCTCTGAACTAATTGACCTCACTATAGGCGCATCTGCAGCTCCAATTGCGCACGACGGATCAGACGAAGACATGGGAGAGGGAGATGGAGACATTGTATACGAGGAGGGTCGCGACGCGACTCCCCAAGAAGACCCAGTGGACGAAGAGGACGAAGACGAGGAAGCAGCCACGCCTGCCGCAGACGACGACGACGACGACGACGACGATGATGCACCGACTATCACGACGATTCCCAGACGAAGAGGGCGGGGAGGACGTCCGCGCTCACGCATAGGCTATGGCAACACCCCAGATCCCGCTGGCGATGATGGCAGCGAATCCGGAACCCCAATGCGCCGGCGACGAGGCCGCCCTCCAGGCACGGGCGGCGGTAGAGGCAGCGCTCGGGGAAGAGGGAGGGGTGGCCGCGGACGCGGTACAGGTCATTCCGATGCGCCGCGCTTCATCATTGACAAGAATGGCCGGGCGTTAGATGTGGTGGACGACGAGGCGCTTGTGGACGATGACCCGGAAGGCAATGAGAAGGTGGACAAGAAGGGTCATCTTCAAGGCGGACGGGAATACCGCGTGCGTACCTTCACCATCATGGGCAAGGACGAACGCCTCTACATGTTGTCAACGGAACCCGCACGCTGCTGTGGTTTTCGTGATAGTTACCTCTTCTTCACCAAGCACCCGAAACTCTACAAGGTTGTGGTCGGCGACGAGGAAAAAAAAGACCTGATCGACCGAGACATCCTCCCGAACAGTTACAAAGGACGGAATATTGGAGTGGTTACTGCCCGCTCCGTCTTTCGCGAATTTGGAGCTAAAATCATTGTTGGTGGACGCCGGGTCACAGACGACTACAAAGTCGCAGAGGCAAAGGCAGAAGGTGTTGTGGAAGGCGAGCTTGCGGATCCGGACGACCATGTCCCTGATGCGCAGGAATCGTACAACCGCAATCGCTATGTGGCGTGGTTTGGAGCAAGCGAAGTCTATCGAGCGCAGGCAGGTGGCGGTACTATGCCACATACTAAGCAGAGCGGCGCGCTGAAGCGGAGAAATAACTGCACTCTGCAGAATTGGCAATTCATGCATGCGAAGGAAGCAAGGTGAGTCTAGAGGGCACCAATATTGCAAGGGGGTGCACACGTGAACTAACGAATTTCCCAGTCGCTTCAACACCACTTTGACATCTTTACGCCAAGCAAATCTCGACGGTGTTTATGATTCGAATACGAACATGATGTTCTACCCAAAGATTATGCAACCTACACATGCGAAATGGGAACATATCCCAGCCGAACCCGCAGCCTCCGAAACCATACTCCATCTCACCAATGGCCACACCAACGGCCACAATCACGACACAATGGATGTAGATGAAGCGCCCACACTCTTCTCCAAAGTCCCGGCCGTCATCTCTCGGAATTTCACAGTCGTCGACACCGCGTTTTCCTCGGCACCACTTTCCAACGCAGGTTATCCAGGACCGGACGGCCACGTCTTTGACCCATCTTCCGGACCTAACGGCCTCAGCACAGTTTCCCAGGATCTCATCGAGGAGCTGCCAGAAGAGTGTAGAAAAGCTTTCCTTCAGGCTAGAGATATGGAGCTGGGCTGGAAGAGATCTTGGGGTACGGAGGCTGGTAGCTGTTCGAGAGGTGGGCTGAAGATTGGGCTTAATGGGTATCCCGTTTGACGTGATTAGGGCGTTAGGCGAATGAGGCGTTGATCATCAGGTATATCTATCGGTATCGGCCCGTGGGGGGGGGGTATTGGCATTGGGTCTGTGGGTTTCATGAATGCTTATGGGAGGGGATGACTAGAAGGTACGAGTGCAGCGTTTCTTTTGTTGGTGGATTGTGGCGTGCTCACTGTTTCTCAGGTAGCAGGACGTGGAAGCTTTGAAGGCTTTCATCGCTTCCGAAGTTTGTCAAGATAAAGAATTACGATGGTGGTATTGATGAGGAGTCTTTCACAGAGGCCTCCATTTCGCTCACTCGCGCATATTCTTTTTCCTCGTCCTGGCTCTGACCCCGACCCTGCCCCTGGACCAACCCACTCACTATATCACCATCCTAATGTGTATATAAGAATCTTTGCTGCCGGTCAACATGGAGTCTTCAGCCAGAGCTGCGATGCTGCGGTGGACCTGACCATACCGGATCGACCATTCACTGAAGACCTCTCCGCATAGCATAAGGCCCGAATTTTGCCTGATGTGAGGTGAATGACTGTTCGCCTGTCTGCCTAGTGTAAGACTCGACTGTTGCCTAACGAGCAGTAAAGTCTCAAGCGACCACTGTTTCAACGTGGTATCGGCCATGCAGCAGGGCAGTTCCGTCGATGGTAAGTACATGATCACATGTGAATGAACGTTTTTGAAAAAGCTGACAATGGGAAATATTTTCAGATCGAGCAAGCATGTCCTCCCCTGGCAACGTGCACGCAAGAGCGTACCGCCGCCAGCCCGCTGCCGCCGTCGCTGAGGTTGGCTGTCTGCTCTGTCCTTATGGTCAACCACCATGTCGACGTGTCGAGGACTACTATTCTGTCTGGCCCAGTGTTCAACTGCGCGGTGCTATCTTGGACTGGATCTCTACTCAACCTTGGCAACACTCGGCTGCCTAGACTCATAGGCACTCAACCCCCCAGATGAGCCGCGCCCGTGCTTTTGCTCTGATTGTGGCTAGATTTCCAAGCCATTGAGAGTACTGGATAGGTATTAGCTCCATTCATTCACTGAAGTGCCCTCCTGCAATACACCCTGCAATACTTAAGTTCCTGAGACTGACCAAACCTATGCATCCACACAAAACAACACGACTACATTTTTGTAAGTTACACTCAGCTTTGCTCCCCTTTACCGTCTGGCAAAATCGACTGACAAGAATTCCAGCATCATGCCCAAGCTGGGAACCAGAAGGAAGCACCACTGTCCGTCCTTTGGCTGCAAGGACGATGGGAAGTTCTGGTGTCGCGAGCACCAACGTGTTTGCGAAAAGCACCAGTGGTCTCACCTCCTAACGGAGGCCTGCCCTATCTGCGAGTCGGAGCGCGAGGCTGCTGCGAAAGCGAAAGCAGCCAAGGAGAAGGAGGCGAAGGAGCGCAAGAAGTATGGGCTCAATTACGACAAAGTCAAGGCGCAGCAGAAGGCCCGCCTGGATGATCTGACGCCCGCCGTGGGCGGAAATAAGGGCGGAAGGAAAGGCGGCAGTGGGGAACGCAGCAAGAAGAAGGGCGGCGGCAGTGGGTAGGAATGGACGTCCCACGTGAATTCCAGACGACGACATTGCGGTAAGCGTTGCGAGCTCTTGGAACGTCTGGTTCGTAAGCAACATTCACGTACTGACCCGGTGATCTAGATCCGTGGGTCTGGCACAAAATGCCCACTCATTACGACAAACAGTTTCTCAACAAGGAGCTCAGGCATTCTCAGCAGTCTGAGCGGGCGCGGCGACTGTATTGCGAAGAAGCGGCAGGCATGGCTGCGAGGCCACAACTGGTGGCCTTTCTGTTCGAAGGCCGTAATCACAACATTAGATTACATGGGCAAGTGAGTTGCGTTTCCAATACAATCAAAATGTTTTGTCATTACATCCAACCATTGCCTTGCGATTGCAATGCATGGTCTTGTTGGTAGAAGGACCGCCCATTGGCAAGACGGCATCTCCGTCTTACGATGTGTTTCCTTGCTATGGATCAGAGCTCTCAGTAGACGCAGGCTTTCTATTGTTGAGAGAGGGCGATACTGTTTCCTGCTATGCGGTACGATGGCCGGAGTCCCGTTATTGACGATCGTGTTCGCAGGTAGAAGGTTGTTGGTACCTCCATTCATTCACTCCGGGAATCACGGATTTGGACGCCATAATTAGCGGCTTCAGTTCGGAAGCGCCCGTCAACGCTCGCGGTAGGTTCACCAGTCAAACACCAATACTAGCACACACAAGGTGTGAGAGCTGCTGTAAGTGCTTGGGATTGAGCCACTTGGCGAGCGAGGCTGACCGTATCACAGCAAGATGCCTCCTGTTCGCCCCAACAGCAAGCCCAATGGAACCCGGCACCATTGCTCGCATTGCCACAAGGCATATCCGAAGGGACGTTCATGGTGTCCCAAACACATGGGCCATTGTATCGCACATGGATGGAGTTTCCTCACAACGGAAGGATGCTGCCGTTGCAGAGCGGCAGCCGAGCAGGCGGCGGACGAGAAAGCGAGGGAAGAGCGCGAGGGCGGCAGGGACCAGGTGGATTCCACGACGAAACCACAGGCTGTGATCTCCGAAAATGACAACACTGCCAGCGAAAAGTTCAAAGGCAAATCTCGAACTCATCACGTCGGAAAAGTCGAAGTTGTCGCTGCTGAAGAGGATGCTGCAGCTGGCGAGAAGCTATTGCGGAGGGAGAGCGAGCGCAGCCTGGCGCCGTACGCCCTACCACGTCTCAGCCGGACTCCCACTGTCCGCCCTGCCAACCAGAGTGCCGTGCTTGCACTTCTCGCCGCAATCGAACTCGAAGGTTGAAGGATATCGCGCCACTGAAGCAACGCTGCCGTCGCAACAGCCATGCTCACAACGCTTACATCGGCTGATGCCTTGCGAGAGCTCAGAAGTAGGCGCATTCCATCCTCCTTGGCTTTCTGGTCTTTGCTAATCGATGGCCCCAAGTAGCCTCGTGATACCACTCATCTGCGGAGCGAAGATCCACTGCCTTGGCTACGCTCTTTGCGTGTCAGCTAGGGCTAGGATACGATATTTGAGATACAGTCTTAGATGTGACCATTGTGGTAGATCATAAGCGATAGGGCTTTGGAAAGTGGGCATACTTCTCAGTACAATCTTCCCTTTTCTCGCAGTGTTTTGAAGCCTCTCTGATTGAGGGATCGTTTGGTGCTGCTGTGGTTTTAACGCATCGCAACATGTCAGAACTGCTTCCAGACAACGGTCTTCTGTTTGAGGACAAAGTGACTACCCGGGGAATTTGAGCTGACAGAGATGAAGTATAGGGCTTCTATTCTCAGAAATAGCCTCATGTCACATCCACACAATCGGAAACAGAGCAGATGTGCCTTTGCCTTGTGGAGTTAACCACACGAAAGGACGAACCACAAAGCTACCAACAGGACTGACAACAGGACTGATCAGGACATCTAGGGGCATCCTCATTAACCGGAATGGAGCACAAAGCAAGAAACTACGGATGGCATATCGACACAAGAGAACTGTGTGCGGAAATTTACAACACAGGTATGTGGCATTGCTGCCGTGTAAATGAGGAGAACAAGAATGTGCCATCTCTTCCGGCACACGGTCACTTGCCGTTGCTGGGGGTAACATTGACTAACAAATGTCAAACATTCGCTGATACTGCAGGCGAGGCTGGTCACTCCCCCCTGTGTCTCATTGATGCAGGTCGCCTTCGTTCCCAAAGCTCTGCTGCGTTGTGGCTACAAGTTCTGCATTCCAGAACAGTGGCCCTAGCGACGGCTTTATACCGTATCGCCTCATGCGGGTGTAGCCATTGTCGAACACTCAAGGATATCACGAAGCTACAGGGACTTAAACCATTTCCCGATCCTATTGAGCACTAACATTAGGCAGATCATCGGAATGGTGACGTTCCTGTTACTCACATAAGGGAATATGTTCAAAGGCCGGTGGGGAGTGATTCGTCATGGCCACATCAGTCTTCGCAGCAACGTGGACGAAGAAGATGGATTTGTTATAAAGCGCAACCCCTCTGATCAGGCGCTCGAGTCTGCGAACCAGCCGTACACAAGTCTGAGCAGCCCATCGAGTGCAATACCGGTATCTACGGCTACGCCATGTTCGCCCGCCTTGTCAATTTTACCTCCGATACCTCAAGGGGTTCTACCGGATATCGCGGACAGTCGTTAGCCAAAAGCGCTTACGCCAGCATTCCTATCGTGAGTGATGCCACCAGAAGACATGACACCAAAACGCTGTTTGACGAGGTCCAGTGTTGATGATGAAGAGCTGCAACCGAGAAGAATGAGAAAGCTTGACCAGATCACAGGCGGTACCGTGCTGGAGTGGGAAGTGCCATCAGACACCGTGGTACCATTGTCAAGACGGGAGACGCCAATTCCGTGGCTTGAAGGTACACATACGAGAGCATCTACAACAGCGGTAATGCTTTTCAAGAGAAGATGTTCATGCGGTGCTTTCCATAATGACCCTTGAGCACTACTTCGCTAACTGTATTGAGTGTGAGAGAGGTCCAACAATCTTAGACCAAGCATACGCTGATGTGAGTCTCGCCATGCTCTCAGCGCAGTACCAAGTCGAGAACGTAATCGTCCCGCTGTATCATCACACCCGCCCTTCCTTTGGTCGGAAGATCTTTCCATGAACGCCACGCTGAAAATGAAGAAAGTGTCTTTCGCTCGTGTCGTGGACTGTCTACATGTCAGCTATTTCATCATATCAAGGCCCGCTTCAGACGAACCGTTGCTTCTTGCGATCGAGCCTCGCACGCGAAGTAGGCAAGAACAGCTGTCGTAGTGCTCCCAGATGCCGCTGTGAATACAACCGCGACCGTCCTGCTCGCCACCCTAGCCGCCATTCTCAAGGCTGGAAGCCTCGCTTTGACATCTCCTCCTTACTGCTGCGAGAGTCTCATATCGCTCGGTAAGGATCCTTGGAACGTACCATTCCCTACAAACGCTTGTTCCTACCTTTCGTGCCATGTTTTGCTCACTTCTCGTTGCAGTACGGGCATTTCTCGTCCTTATACTTAACTACCGCTTTATGTGGAGCTTTGAGAGTGCCAGTGCATATTTCCCCGTGCTTGGTACAGTAGCCGTTCTTGGAGTTCGACTTACTACCCTTGCCTTTGCAGTACCGACAATGATGGTTGCTGAGCTGCCGAGACGACCGTAGTGAATGAGCGGCAGTGAAGATCGGATCCCACAGCGAAACTGGCAGATTGAAGCAACCAGGACAATGTACTTGGACTCCTAGTATATGAATACGGATACTACCTGTGCGGTATAATGCAGTAGGAAGAGGTTGAGTAGTGAAATGATGCAAGGTATGAGAGTAACGTGGCGCAAGAAATGAAGTTTACTTTCGAGCAGAAGAACCTAATGAAGAGTGGGTTTGGATCAGAGTTGTGTGGAGCAAACTTACGACGAAATAGAACAACAGTGTTTGCGATCGCGCAAACAGATGTTGGAAAGCCGTCACAGCGACACGAGAGTCTGAGGCGCGGTGGGCTCTTGCGCAGCTCATCTCGATCGAGAACCAGCTGACTAGATGTGAGGGCAAGTGTTAAAAGGGCGGAAGCGTGGGCAGTGCTGGGCTTTGCAAGGGTTAGAGTTGATTAGCGTGGTTTAAGCTTTGCTTAGCTCGCTTGAAGATGAATGACCAGACGTAACTTTGGCGGCGTGAGCGGTCAAGGATCACATACTGATTAAGACAGAAATACGTTTTCGAGGCTGTTCAGTGGACTTGTCACACTCTGCGCAGAGTGGAGGTTTGAAGAACGCATAGATGATACTTGACATGCTTGGGTCGCGAAGAAAATTACATCATCGTCGTAGCTTCTGATGACATTGACAACAACGTCTCTAGTATCGGGGTGAAACTTCTTGTACTGAAAAACTCCAGCTTGACGAGGTCAGCTTCAGTCTCTGCGAGGTTCAATTTACGACGAATGGACCGTATTATTGCCTGAGCCGACCTCGCAATGGGATCTCGGTTCTAGGAAGACTCAGAAGTTTACTTTGTGTTGTTTCTGAAGCCATTGCCATTCCGACGCATTGGTTATTAGTGTTGACAGGAAGGAAGAAGGTAAGAGTATGCTTCCGAGCATATCAATCATTGTTCACAGCGGGCCACTCAGACATTGCATCACAGCAGCTGCTTGAACCTGTACATATCTAATCTCGTCTCACCCTTCTTTATCAACGCCAGCTGCATTGTCATCTCCACTCTCCAACTGCCCAGCCGCATCGCCGTCTGAGTTGCTCTCGTCACCGGCTTCATCATTAAGCTCCGAGTCGGAATCGGGCGACCAGTCCAGAACATTGCCGCGAGGTCGGCCCGTGCCTTCATGTATATTCTCAAGAAACAGCTTCATCTGAGTACGCCGATTGTCATGATCCTTCGTAGGTCCTGGGAAGATCTTGTGAAACCGGTCGAGGAAGTAAGACTTGAATTGGAAGCGCCTGTGGACCATCTTGCGATGGCGCGACCCGGGAGGGAAACGGTTGGCCAGAGCTCGAACAAAATGCTTTCTGAGGATTTTATTGTCTGCATAATATTCAGGCTTGAGGCAGTCATCCAAGATCTGCAAGCCCGAGTTCTCGTAGATGTAATAGATTGGACTGGTACAACTGCCATCGAAGTCAATGAGACCTGTGAGGACTGGGGCCAGACCCGGGGATTTCTCCTCGAAGAGAAGGTTGCCGGCTGAAAAGTCGCCATGCTGGAGCGAAAACGGTGCTTTGCAGAAATGTAGAGCAGGATTGGATGTTTCGAAAAACTTCTTGACTTCGATTCGAGCGTTCTCGCAGTAGTGCTTGCACTCATCGCAGCATGACACCGAAGGACTAGCCTCAATCATTCCATAGAGTTCGTCCTCGAACGTATCGAAAGGTCCACTGTGAAGATCAAAGTCACGATTGAATTTCGGACCTATTCCATCCGCAGTCAAGGAGCCGATTTGATCGAATTTGAGAACTGCTAGCTGCCCCACCACGCCCGCAACCTCTGATAGAACATCTTTCTTGTGAGACATTGACAGCTTTCCCTATAGGCCCGAGAGAGTCGTCCCAGGAATATGCTCCATGAGCATGAAGGCGACGCCAAACTCGTTGTCATGGTTGTGGTTGACAAAGTAGACTTGTGGTACAGGAATCGTGGTTTGACTCTTGACATATCGCATCGTGGCGACTTCAGACTCGTTCATGCCAAGTGGCTGATCCTTCTTGTGTGGGAAACGGCCGACGCATTTCCAGCCATCCTCAAATGTCAAAAGCGCGATGTGATGGAAGCCGCCTTTGGCGGCAGGCTCAACAGTCATGCAGTTGCCGTGGTTGCCAGTGATGCGGGTCGTGGCGACATGTTTCAGGGCCTCGAAGTTGAGGTGGTCTTCAGCCCAAGTGGTGCGTTCCGGTAACTTGATACGAAGGCGATTGGCAATGGTAGACTTCCCACTACCATGCCCTTCCTCCTTGCTGCCCTTCTTGATCACCGCAGATGGCTCGCCTGTGGCTGAACTCACACTGGCGAATTCCTCTCCTTTGCTGATATTATCGCCTTGACTGCCAATGATCTGCGCAGCGGTCTCCATTTCGAACTCATGCTCGTGCGATGTTGTAGACATAGCTTGTGATTTTCCGGCGCGTGCATTGAGTGGCGAACTGGATCCAGCTCTTTTGGCCATCCTGGCAAACTACTATATAATCCCTTATGTTAACACTGGCGCTCAATTGATGATTCCAGCAAATGATGATGTGGTTGAGGCAAGTAAGATGATTGCACGCGCATCAAAACACCAGTTGCTCACAGAAACAAGAAGGTGCGAGCGAGGCTCACCATGAGCACCTGATTGGCACGATTATATGAAAGAAGAAAGACCAGACAACGAAATGATACTCACAGACTTCAACAACATCAACATCTCAGATTCGCATTCCCCTCGGCGCTAATAGAAAACGCTATGCCTATAAACATTCTCGCGCACGCCTCCACCCGAATCCAAGATCGCGAGAAGTGACTGGAACCGTTAAAACTGTTCCTTACGTTTCCAGCGAGCAAAACCCTCAGGCAATTACGCATTATCAGACAAGGGAAGCAGGAACACCTCAAAGCGTTCCTCCCACGCGTGAGCCGTAAGAAACGATGCCGCCCGCACGTTGACGCTGTAAAGAAAAGACGATCCACTCCAGATCTGATGCGCCGAATGTAAACTAGGCAAAGCGTAGGTGATAGGCTTTGCCGGCCGCCATGCTCCGCCTGCTATTGGATGTGATGTGTGAAGAAACGCTGTTGCTGCACTACCTGTACATGTTTTACAGCGTCGTGTGCAAGCCATGTAGGCGTAACGAGGAAATCGCTGTGTCGCCGCCGGGAGTGAATGTATAGGTGTACGCGCTTTTGGGTATCCGCTTCGTTAATGCAACAGTCCTCGAGGATCTCTCTCGATGCGCCGGGCCGCCCAATGCATGTCGTAAGTCCAGTCATGTCTCGTGAGTCGATTGGTCCGCTCAAATGTCGTCGAGCATACCGTGGTTGAAGTCCCCATCGGCACTCTGCGCATTGGTCGGCTCAAGACCGCTCATTCTGTCACCAGCCTTGTTGCTGAACGTGCGCGAAAGGCGGTTGCTGTCAGCAGCGCCGTCCAAACCAACAGGGTCTGTGTGACCAAATTGCTGCTCAAGGGTACTCTCATCGACAAAGGTGAAGCCTTTGAACTGGTTCTGCATCGTGGGACTGAGCGGCGTGCTGTCCGTGTTGATCCCACTTGCAAGCGCGGCGGCTCTAGCATTCAATGATGAAGCTTCTCCGCCAGCGTTCAGCGCGTTTGTGAATTCGGGGTCGAAGTTGCTGGTGTCAAGCTCGCCCTTCAATTTCGGCTTGAACGGAGGTGGGCAAAGCTTCTTGCTAAGAGCCTCCCAATCTACGTCATGGAAGAAAGGCTGCGCCATCAACTCCTCCGCATCGCCCTTGGCACCCAGCCGATGTGACGGGTTTCGGTTGAGCAGACCCTTAACAAAACTTCTACCGTCTGCCGAAAGCGCATCCCTGGGAAACCTGACCTTTCCAAAAGCGATGTTCTTGTACATCTGCTGAGTGTCTTCGGCGTAGAATGGCGACCAGCCGCAGCACATTTCAAAGACGAGGACTCCCAGAGACCAGAAGTCGACCATCTTGGTATAACCCTGCTCATCAAGCAAGACTTCGGGAGCCAGGTATTCCGTAGTTCCGCAGAACGTGTTGGTGGTGTCGTTCTTGGCAAGATTTGCCTTTGACAGACCGAAATCGCAGAGTGCGATGTGGCCATTGGCGTCGAGCAAGATGTTCTCTGGCTTCAGGTCGCGATAGACGATATCGTGCTGGTGGAGATGTCGCAATGCAAGGATAAGCTCGGCAATGTAGAACTTTGCCCGCTCTTCCACAAAACGACCTTCCTTTTGAAGATGCCAGAAGAGCTCGCCGCCGGACATGTAGTCCGTGACGAGATAGAGGTCCGCAGCAGTCTGGAAAGAGAACTTCAACCCCACGATGAAGGGCGACTCGGTAGTGGCTGTCCGCACAAGGATGTTGCGTTCTCCTATGGTATGCTGGATCTCCTTCTTTTGGACAATCACTTTCTTCGAGAGGACCTTCATCGCATAGATGCGCTTGGTGTCCTTCTTCCTTACTTGGAAGACCTGCCCGAATGTACCCTTGCCAATCAGCTTGAGAATCTCAAAGTCATCTGGGCCGAACGTCCTCTTTCCTGCCGCGTGGAAGGCGATTCTGAGGTGAATCTCGCCTGTGACTGTCTCGGTGCGACCTTCTCGAGACAGCAGTCTGTACCAGTCTTCGTGCTGATGTTCGTAGTCGTCCAGATTGAGAGGTAATCGCACATGGCCGATGAAAGACTCGTTGTTCGCTCGGTCGTACACTGAGATATCAATCTCGTTGTTCTCACCTACCACGTCGAATGTAGTCTTGTGCCGCCAGATCGGATCGGTAGTTTCCACATGGCCCGACTTGGTGTTGGAACCTCGCCGCATGCCTGCAATGTTTGTCTGGCTTGTTTGACGACTCTTCAGGCCTGGAATCGCAATGGGTGTCCCGGAGCCACTGCCCAATCGCTTCATCGCCACGCCTCGCGCCAGGTTGTCCTCCGCAGGCTCATTCTCCACCGCAATGTCCATCTCGTCCTCCTTTGGTCCACCCGAGATGTCCTCATTCAGCTGGAAGATACACACAACATAAGGATCCATGGCCGGGCGGATTCCCCGTGCCTCCTCTATGCTGACCTCCAGTTGTCCTCTTGCCTGTCTGAGAGAGGGCGAGTGTGCGCGCGAGCCACCGGAGCTGGAGCGGCTCGTCTTGTTGTTGGCGTGGGGCACGTTGGCGACATCGTCGTCTTTTGATCTGCTGGCGTGCGAGCCAGTCCGCGGGGTGTGTGGAGGGGTATTCTGAGCAGCATCGCTTGTCAGCACCGCATTATCCATACGCTGCGAAGGTGAGGAAGGAGGGGGAGGTACAGTGGCAGCACTGGTTTGGGTAGCTCGTGAAAGATCGGCAGAAGGATTGGAGATGTGTGCAGAAATCGCAGGCTGGGTAATGCTAAGGCTAGAGAGGCCCGACAGCGTGTTCCGGCGGAGCTGTGACGGCGAAGTTGGCTGCGGTGCGCTCTTCTTCCTGTGCGCCAACGAGCGCTGGCGGAGGAGAGTCGCTGCCGCCGCCGCCGCCGCCGGGCCATCCGCGCTGGCCTCGACGTCGCTCATGGTGAGGTGGAAGGATGAAGAGTTGGACAGGGGAGGTGTCGGGTATGCAGACTGGTGTTGGGATAGTGTGGGAAGGTCCTCGTGCGGCAGGAGCGGCGGCTTCTCGATCTCGCCGCTCTCTGCTAGCGCCTGCGAGATCTGTGCTGCCGCTGCCGTGCTCTCGGGTGTACTTTCGTGCGTGCTTGAAGCAGGCGCGGATGTAGGAGGGGCGGCAGAATCTGCGGCCGGCTTGTTGAAACAGCGCAGAGAGTCACGAACCTGGGCAAAATAACTCGACAGGCCGGGCAGACGCTTGTCATGAAGGTCTGGCCGTGGAGTCGCTGTCCCGTTTGGCGGGGTCGAAGAGGCGGAGCCGATGTGTTCGCTGTCCTGGTCGTCATGCACCTTATGGCTGCTGCGGAGGAGATCAGCCATCTTTGCTACATTCGCAACTCGCAATGCACCAAGAAAGCAGGGATGTGCGAAAAAGGAAACGACTGGAATCGATGATGATAAAAGGCTGCAAGATCCGGCACCTGGAGATGGAGCGAGCACAAATAATACGGATTCAACTGGCCTCGAGCGAGGGCGAAAATGAGGACTCTTCCATTCGTTCTCTGGTGCAGAACACCCGGACCGAGGCCGCCCGATGAAGCGCCAACGCGATGCAAATCGATGAAGGGTTTTACTCCACTCCGTTACCACGCGAATGTGGGACGCAAGAAGTGTTGAGAATTTAGCAAAACTGGGTCATCGGCACTTCTTTTTATGCAACACGGAACCCGTTTCCAAAAGAGCGTTTGCTTTGGCTTCGGAATGCTGTGCTGTTCTGGTAGGAGGTATGATGTGGCTTTGTATCCGGAATCCAGATGCTCGGAACACGTCCCAAAGCCGAAACTTCGCAAAGGTGGGACCCGCAGGAAATCGAACATGTGCTAGAATATGACAAGGGATGGACTTACCCGTGCAGGGAATGCGTTAGAGATTGCCGCAGCAAGTCAGTCGCAGTATACTGACTCTCCATTGTCGAGGCAGAGCAGATGCTGCTGCTGCTAGGAGAGACACTGCTGCCCGGACGCACGGCAGGAAATAGGAAGCTCTGCGCAGTCTCGGGGACTGACGCCGTCAACTTCGATAGCGTTGGCACGGCGGAAGAGCTCTTCGTCGATAGATGGCCAGGACGACGACGTGGGAGCGGCGGCGGTCGGATTGCGTGGGGAGGAGTCTCTTGAGTGACCTTTAAAGAGAATGAAGACTGCGAGCGCTCTCCCAAGCTACCGCGTACCTTGCCCTCCACTTTGCGATGGCCCGCGGCGGGGTTTGTCCGATTGATGCTTGGTCTCCAGGTGGCGACGTCGTGCAGCTCTTGGATCCGGAGTAACTGTCGATTGTGTGCTTTTCAAGAAAGAACCACGGCGTGTGGCGCTCGAGGATGTCGAAGATTCGAGGTCGATGTGTCGAAATGTCAGTGTCTGGGAGACAGGAACCAGCGATCCTGAGAACGCCGCAGACGCAGAGATCGACGCCGGGGGCTCCAAGGATGGCTCGTCCAGAGAATCGACAGTGCTTCTTCGCCACGTGCAGAGAGATTCGATCTCCGGCTGGAGCCTAAAAGGTGAGCCGGGTGTCTGAATCTAGAGGCCGAGAGGTCGCGGGTTGGTTTGGTTGCTGCTGCAGTCATGTATCATCAGCAGCGATGACTATGCATTTAGCTGTAATCGCCTTCGCATGCGTGCTGTGCCGTTCACCGCACATGTGTCCCCCGCAAGGCACAGTCAGTTCGATAAGCTAGGATCTTGCAGGTCTGGCTGCAATCAAAAGCTCCAATCTACCTGTGCCAGGCCGGCTGCACTGAAGCGGAATAATCGGCATGTGCAAATGCTCCGGGATGGCATGGTGATGGCAGAGATCACATGCTTGTTGGTGTTCTCGAGGCGTTTGTGCTGTTTGTAGATTGAGGTCTGTTGACGTTCCGTTTCCGTTCCCGGTTGCAAGGATATCGAGTTGTTCTTGATCACGGGCCCGGCCTTGAATGCAACAATAACAAAGAGATCGAGACCAGAGCCTGAAGACCCTTGCTCACACAGCATGTCTGCTTCCAGACTGTTGTACCGCACCCGTGACAGTCTGCGCTAACCCGCTTGCCACCAAGCACAGGGATGAGCAAACGGTGCTCCTCGAATAGTAGCTTTCTATCCAACCTGGCGGGACCGACATGTGACATTGGGGCTGAACCGCCGGATAAGCATCTCCAGTGCACGGTGGTTTGGGCGGTGCTGGCCATGACTGCGGCAGTATCACGTCTGCAAGCAGCGATGGCATTATTGTAGGAGGGTCGATGGAGCATTTGTGTTACACAGGACAAAACCCCGGCAACGATAGCAAGGAACGCGGGAGAGGGCTTCGACTAGCTGATCTGAATCGACACATTCTTACATATCTTCATCGGTCGGTGTTCTCTCCATGCCTACTGTCTCTCCACTTCACAGCTTACTTCCACCCTGCTGTGCCGCCACCTTCATCTTTGCGCGCCCGTTGCTCAAACATACCTTGCCGCCTTTGACGCTTGCCACAAATCTAATATCCTCCCATCCCTCGCTATCCTTGTTGCCCGTCCTCCACATCTCGGTCACAACCGTGTCACCAGGCTTCACCGGTGAAGCGAACCTCGCTGCATACTCCTTGATGCTCGTGGGATCGCCACCACCAAGCAACTTCACCAAAGCGTGAGCTGTAACATTCCACGAGTACAGGCCATGGATAATGACACCTCCGAATCCCATCTTCTTGCCTGGTGTGGGATCGATGTGAAGAGGATTGTAGTCGCCATTCAGTCGGTATAGCGCAGCTGTCTCCTGATTTGTTGGGTTCTCGTGTACAGCATCTGGCTTCTTGCCCTGAGGAGGAGGGAAGTTCTCCCCCTTGGGACCCTTTGGTCCTCCCCAGTTGCCTTGACCAACGAAGAACGCGGAGCCAATGATGCTAGCGTATACCTCGTTCGACTGTGCATCGACAATATCCGTCTGCGTCTCCATGACCGTTCCTGGTTTGCCTTTGTCGTAGCTAGAAAAGACGGGAAGATCAGCGTTGTCTTGTAATCAATCATGTTCGTGGATGAGTAGGAATGAGCGAATAAACCCCGAGCGAGCTGACTATCTTAACACTGTAGCCGTTCTGAGAAGGACAGAGGCGTCCAATGGGTCCTCTCCATCGTTGCCTGGGATGAGTATGCACATTGCCCTCGATTGTACTTACACTCCAATGATCTTGTGCCTGCTCTCGAACTTCCTGCCTTCAGAGGTTGTGGGAAGGGCTTTGTGGAAGACCATCTTTCTCTCGCCATCGAGAACGCGGGTGCTATCGAGCTTTGGGACGCCGGGAATCTCAGGACGGGACTTGAGCTGGGATGCATAGAAGTCGATGACTTCTTGGGTAGTGTGCTTGAATGGCAGGAGGACGGGGTATGTAGGGAACGTCGCGAAGTCTGGGTGGAGTTCCTGTAGAGACAATCGTAAGTGGAGGACCTTGATACAAGGACTACTACTTACATATAAGAAGTTCAATTCATCAGGCGCTGTGGCTCCAATGCTCGCAGCGAACAGGAGTACATCTCTCTTCAGCCAAGACACCTCAACAGGTGCGCTCTTGTGGCCTGCTCCTGGATTGCTTTCGCCCATTTTGAGACTATTGTGTGTGTAGCTGCAATGTTGAGGATAATAGAGAACAAGCCGAAGGAAGAACAGCTCAGGTTCACCTACCGTTGACTGGTATGGACGCTGAACCTACTTGCCTACTTCCTTGAGGCAGTGGGGCGGCAATGCAGCACAGCTCCGTAAGCTGAGCCGAGGTTGAGTGTGATCAGTACATCGATTGCCGGCCAAGGAATCCTCGTGATAGAATACGGTATGCTGACATCCTGTGTGATGCCGAGTCTTCACCCGGAGCGAGATGTTGTCTTTTCGATGTCGTTCTTGTGGAGGAAGTCGGAGGAGCAGGGAAAGTTCGGTACGATCACAAATTTGAAAGTGTTGTCGCTGATTGGCAACGATTGCTCGCAAAACATAGGCCATGAGAACCACGTGCATAGGCTTGCGTCTCATAAGTATGTCTTTTACGAATGTGTGGTTGGAGTTGGAATATTGGGAGGCCTCTACAAGCTCTTTGACAGAACGCTGGATCGATCGAGTTGAATGAAACACTCGAATACTGACTTCAATGCAATTTTTTGATCACGAGATTGGCCGAAGGTCATTCTCTTGTCAGATACTAAGGTATCTTCACTATGGCACAGGAAGTACTTTTCCACCGTTCCCGCTCGCTTTACACCAGAAGCAAAGAGACAACCCAACCCAATCTTCTGAATCGCCTGACGCCGTTGCCCTCTGTCGTGTCATGTCTGCTACTTACCATCGCTATCTTCGCCGTTGGCAGCATCCTCATCTCTTGCCTGAATCAAGGTCTCGACAGCGCTCTGTACATCAAGGGTACTACCAACCGCCTTGACTGCCTTGTTGAGCTGCTTCGACCAAAGAGCGACGTATTTGCCATTCTGCTGGAACAGCTCCTCGTGAGTTCCACGCTCAACAATCTGTCCGTCGTGGATGACTAGGATAAGATCTGCGTGCTGGATTGTTGAGAGGCGATGTGCCACGATGAACGTGGTTCGATCAGCTGTAAGACGTTTAAAAGCTTTCTGAATCAGATCTTCGGTCTCTGCATCGATCATGCTCGTGGCTTCATCCAGGATTACAATCTTTGGCTGACGTAGAATGGCCCTCGCAATCGAGACACGCTGCAATTCGCCTCCAGATAGCTTCACACCCCTCTCACCAACCATGGCCTTGTAACCATCGGGAAAGCTCTCGATTTTGTCGTGAATTGCAGCCGCGCGACAAGCGTCCTTCACCTCCTCGTCCGTAGCGTCAAGCCGGGCGTACTTGATGTTCTCCATGATCGACACATTGAAAAGAGACGGGTCTTGCGGTACCATGCCATAGCTGTCGCGCAGGCTGTCGAGAGTGACGTTGCGGATATCCTGGCCGTCGATACGAATTGCTCCTCCAGAGAC
Source organism: Ramularia endophylla (assembly GCA_002116395.1). Lineage (NCBI taxonomy): Eukaryota > Fungi > Ascomycota > Dothideomycetes > Mycosphaerellales > Mycosphaerellaceae > Ramularia > Ramularia endophylla. The sequence continues at coordinate 38,394 of MWSQ01001866.1, read as the reverse complement.
ATCGTAGTATCGATAGAGCATCTTGAGTGTAGTCGACTTACCACCACCGGTCTCTCCCACGAACGCAACCGTCTGACCTGCTTTGACAGTGAATGTCACATCCCGGAGAGTGAGCTTTCGGATATCATAAGAGAAGTTGACGTGATCAAATTCGACTTCTCCTGCTTTGACGTTGAGATCTAGCGCTCCTGGAATCTGTGTGACAGTTGGCTTGGTCGTAAGCAGCTGAAGCAGTCGCTCAGAATCCGTTAGCATCTGCGAGACCTTCCGAACAGAGAAGGAAACGTTCGTGAGTGGACGCTCGATGCTCCCCCAGTAGCTGACCAGAGTTACGAAGTTGCCGACAGGAGCATGGCCTCCAGCTACTCGCCAAAAAGCCAGGACCGTCACAGCTAGTCGCCCAGCCAGCATAATGAAAGAGGTAGCGCCGCTACCCATGTAGTACGCGGTGTGATAACGCCACTCTGCCAGGTTGAAGTCGTCGACGGTCTTGCTGTATCGTTCGGACTCGTACTTCCCTCTGTTGAAATGTGAGACTGTCTGCCAGTTGTTTATTGCCTCGTTCTGCACCTTGGACTCTAGGCGCCAAGCGGCATTGAAGTCGCGTCTCTGTTTGATAGTCCACGAAGTGACCTTTGCGCCAACGAAGACATATGATATGCCCACTCCAAAAAGAACAAGCGACATGTAGACATCGAAGAGAATGGCGACATAGACGAACGCCACCACCAGATCGAGAAACATGGGCGATACCTCGAAGAACATAAAGTCCACAAGATCTTGCAGGTGTGTGCCTTGCTCAATTGCTCTGATGAGTTCCCCCGAGTTCTTCTCGTTGTGAAAATTCATCGACAGACCCATGATATGGCGGAAAGATGTTGTCGCAATGGCCTTGTATCCATATTGCTGCACGGGTAGTTGAGCAACCTGTTTGATGAGAGGGAGTCCCGCACCAGAACCCAGAGCAGCGTAAAGTATCCATAGGCCAATCGCGCTCCACGGAATGGCCCCTGTGCCGGCATGTTTGGACAGCTCCTCAACGAGGAGACCCAGCTGACGCGGAATCAAGATGTGAAGAACGCGCTCGGCCGCCATGATCACGCCAATTATCACAAAGCAGCTTTGAACCAAGCGGTCTTTCCATGGCAGCAACATGGGAATGAAGATCTTGAATTCTTTGAGGTAATTGAGCCAATTGCCGGACTCTTGCAAACGTCGTTGCTGCAGCGCCTTCAGCTCCTTGTCACGATCAGGAACGTCTGCCTCGGAGTCCTCATCCGAGTCTCCATCATCATGATCGCCGTTGCTGCTGTCGTCGGAGCCTTCGCGCAAAGTCGTACTGCTAGTCGGCGATGCGGGCGATTTGGCAGCAGATCCGTTGAAGTGACCGTTCAGCCCACTGCCGTTGAGAAGCGCCTCACTCTCATCATCCAGTTTGATCTTTCGTCTGCGGTCCCTGAGGATCCACCAGCTTGTGGCAATGCACAGTAATACCAGAAGTGAGACCCGGGCGATAGACAAGGCCATCCGTCCCCTCGAGTATTCACTGTCTTCCGGTAGTCCAGAAGTGACCGTCAAGATGATGAGTGTCACTTCAAAGCACAATGCCACGAGCCACGAGCCGAGATATGGATGCCATAGCGGGCTGCAGGTCTCAAGGAGGCCAAGGGCGAAGCAGCCGTGCACTGCAAATAGTAGTACGAGGTGGACAACATAGTCTTGTGATGCACTCCAGCCAGGCTGTCGAATTGCTTGTAAAACAGCACTGATGCCTTGGGTGACGACGGTGACGACAGCGAGGAGCTGAAGGCCAACAACCGGATACCGTCGAGCTTTCGTTCCAGAGCGTTTCGCAGGTTCGTGGAGGAGGCAAACGGAAATGGTCTTTGCTGCGATGAAGTACAAAGCGGTGGTGATGGGCGCTAGATAGTGCAGCACTGTGAGTGCGATTCCCGAGTTGGTCGTGGCAGCCATGTCAGTCTGGTGGCCTTGCCCGGTAGCCGCAGTGGGGTTGGGAACTTGAGGTTGATACCTAATCTAGGTATTTTGCGGGCACCTGCAGCAAAGGTCCGGCGAGTTGGGATGGCCGGGAGTCCTCAATTGGGCGCCGAGGATTGTGAGACCGCACGACCTTTACATATGAGTTTGACGCGTAGCACAGGCACAAGCAAGATCAGACCGCAGTGCTTGTTTGTAATGGCAAACAAGAGCTTTGTCTGTGTCTTGCGCCAAAAGGTTAGGTAAGGTAGTCGAGATCTTCACACAAACTTGAAGGCAAACGGGTGCCGATCGTGAGTTGTGACTGCGTCTGCAAACGCTGCTGCTGCTGGTGCTGCTGCTGCTGCTGCTGCAAGACTGAAGCTGAAGCTGAGCGCAGCCATGGATCAGCCGCGATGATGCGTCCGGAGTTCGCAGTTTGAATCGCGCTTGTCAAGTGTACAAAGATACGTCCCGCTGAGACTAGATGGCGATCAGTGGGAAGAATGTACTTGGACCAAGGTATTGTGATGAGAACATGAAGATTGAATGTGCAAAACGGCACCATAATGAAGGCAAGAAAGCCCCGGCCACGGACCATCCATCATGCTGTGCATTGTCCACCGAGGAGGCTCGCTTCACCATCTCGTGATAGGCGTGGAGCAACTTCATTGTGTGGTAGCGCAGAAAGGTCGAGTTAGTGGCAGGAAGCGGTGAACGAAGGCGGAGGATCTCTGTGAGGCGTGACAGAGTGGCGCGAACGTGGGCCGAACATATGGTGGCTCAAATTAGAATTTACTGTGTACCCAGGTAGAACTAGGTAGAACTACCTCTTTTCCCGGCCTTGCCGACGTCTTCCACACTCTCTTCACTCCATGTCTTCCTAGTCTCGTGCATACACCGCTACCCATTTCCTGCACGAATCGGATGAATTTTCCATCGAGAGAAGGCAGCTGTGGCCTCTGCTCGTCCTTTCGACTTGATGAGTGAAAGTCTCTGCTACGCGAGTGCCCTCTGGACATCTCAATCTGCACGACCCATCAGAGAGGCTGTACTGGCTGCACTGGCCATCTACACTGGGAACGACAGCGACGACACGAGAAAGGCACGGGACTGATCTTTGGGGAATTCCCTTTTCCATTTCTTTTTGCTACAGCTACACTGTCGGGCGCTCCTCGTCCCGTGGGAAGAGGTGCATCGTTGGGCTCATGCTCTGAGCCATGCTTTTGTCATAATACATCGTAGTAAGGGCATTGTTGCCTATTGCACTGCGGCATCAGGACATCATGCGAGAGGACTCTGTCTTCCGAGGCGCGCCGGCCTGAAACACGTCCTCGTCCTCTCTGGTCCACGCCGGGACGGTCTGCCGTAAAATCATCATCATAACCATGTCGTCGTAAAACCTCATTGGCGAATTTGGCTCACTGGTGTCGTCGAAGTGGACGTCGCTACTCGCTTGGAGCATCTGGCTCACTGTCTTCGTCCGAGTCGCTAGGGTCGCTGACGTGGCAAAGGTCGTAAGGCGCAGTCAACAAGCGTGCCGGGCAACGATGCAACGGATAGCCAACTTCGTCTGGAGACGACGAGATACCCGAAGTATTGTCAGAGATGTTGGAACCGGTGTTGTTAGAGCCATCGGTCGCGTTGTTGGAGGAAACGTCTGGAGTCTCTGTGTCGGGCAGCAAGGCAAAATAGACTGCGCCGGCAACGTGTCGAGCTGCCATAAGACGCTCATCGAGGCCTCGAGTACACTTGTCGACGGCGATGTCCTCGATGTGAAGAGCTCCGATCGTGTCGTCTGTGGCAAGGCCCTTGGTGATCTTGCCAGGCTTCTTGCTGGAAATTTCCTCTGCAACCTTGTCAGATTCCTCAGTGCAAACTCCCTCCGTGGCCTTGTTGGAGATATCCAGCATGACTGGGATGTCTCCCATGTCCTCCTCCAGCTTCTCCCGAAACTTCTGCGCCTCCGCCTCCGCCTGAGCATCCTCAGCCTCCAAAAGTTCATCGGCTAGAAATTGCTCGGTATTGGCGTTCTCCTTGGCGCGAAGTTCCTCAGCATCATCCTCTTCTGCGACTCGAAGCTCTTCCTCGTCCGCTTCGTCTGGCTCCTGCTCTGCCAGCTTGGTACGGATCTCCTGGATGATGCTCCCAAGGTCGACACGCGAGCTGATCGTCTCCTGGGTGGATTTGTCGCTGTCAGAGCCATCTGGCTCAGCGCCGCTGAGATAGTGAACCTCCTCATCGCTCACGGGGGGAAGGGCGACACCGCCTCTAACAGCGATCTCAACTTCCTTGGCCTCCTCGTTAGCTCGCTTCTGCTGGAACTCCTGAACAGCGGCCTTTGACATGATTGGCTCGCCCGGTGTTGTGGCTCTGAAATGATCGCGACCGCCTTTAGAGAAGCGGACGCCGTGACCATCAGTCGCGAACTGGGATAAATTAGCGATGCTCGACGGTATGATAGGGTATCTTCTGCTTACCTCGATCGACTGGAGAGGCTGCTCAACCTGCTTCATCTCCTCGTGGGCTTTCGACGTGGCGCCAAGATCCTGTGATCCCCACTGGGTCGAGGTCATGGTGCACAGAGCGTACATGTTGAGCAGTCCATGCAAGTAGCTGAATGCCAATGCAGCAGGGATGAACAGCATATCCTTAGGGTGACGTCCGAAGTGTGGAATGTACTTCACCAGCTTGGTCGCAACGATGAACAGTCCTAGCACGATGTAGGCTGTCGTCTCCCACTCAGCACCGTGGATGGCCAACCACAGGAAGTAGTACATCAATCCCTCCACGGCGAATGTTGGGGACAGGAAGGATCCGGCGTAGATAACGTACGTGCCCCAAAGCATGGCGAGGGATCTCCAATACCTCTCGTTCTCCATTACGGTGAAGTTGCCACGCCAGTGGGCTCGAGCCCATCGCAGGCATTGCTTCAAGTACAGGTCACCGACTTCGACGGTGGTCTCGAGTACGGCTTCGGGGTGGAATTGGATGGCAATCTTCCAGCCGAGCTTGTACACGTAGCGGGTTAGACACTTGTCATCGTCGCTGTTGAGAGGCCTGCCGCGCCAGGTGTCGCTTAGGAAATAGTCCCGGAATTCCCGGGTCTGGAGGATCTCGGCACGGTAGGCTGCCGTGCGCCCAGAAAGTGTGGAAATGGATCCATCGATGGCTGTGAGGAAGATCAGTTTGTGCACGAGGTTCAGAAGCCGGTGTTACAGTGCTTACCATTGGTGGTCGCATTGTTCCACGTGCGACGCTCGAGATATCCAATGCCAAAAAAGTTCCACATGCACGGCGAAGCCTCACGACGGACGCGCTGGCGAGTTCCTCCTGCACCGACCTTGTCGTCCTCGAAAACGGCAAGCAGCAGCTCGAGGTAGTTCTCGCTCATCCAGAAAACATCGTCGTCGGCCAATACGACGATGCTGGTGCTGACGTACTTCAGCGCGGTCAGGATTTGTACGCGCTTGTTCATGGCGGGGACACCAATAACCGTGATGTCTCCCGTGTTGGTGTTTGCCAGGAGGTCTTTGCACTTGCCAACATTGTTATCGTGGCAGACGATGAAGATCCTCGCAGGGTTGCTCTCCTGGATATTGATGACGCACTCCTCGAGCTCATTAGGATTCTTGAAAGTAGTTGGGATAACGACGCTAACGTCGTCCGATGTGTATCTTGGGTTGTCATGGACGGGGCGTGCCTGGAAGTTGCGGTACGTGTAGCAGCCGACTAGCGTCTTAGTGTACTTCGCGGCAAATGTGGTCAGGAATGCTGCAGTGCCAAACACTTGTGGATCGGCCATCTGCTTTGCCAATGCCACAGCGGCTAGGCCCGCGGTGCCAACTGCAGCGCCGATGACATCGGCCTTTGTGATGGTGAGTGTGAGTGTCAGCATCTTGGCGATGATGGTTGGATTGTGGTGACGGAAAGGTTTGGAGCTTTTGTTGAAAAGGGGGTGGCTGAACGATGGGTGAATGTCCAGGCTGGATCGAATTTGCAGCTTTTTGGAGAAGAAGAGTACTTTCAGCTGCTGTCAAACCGGTGCTGGAGAAACTTTTCGAGAACGATGATGCGTGAGAGTCGAGAACTGAGTGCGTTGTGGTGCTGTGCAATGCGATGCGATGCGATGCGGTGTGTCTTGCTAGTCACGGCTGCTCTGCAGCGAGGAGGTGGAACAAGCGTCGAGCTGACGCCTGATGTTGTTCTGTATCGTGTCAGTCGATGGAGAGCGTGAAAGCGGGCGCGCATAGGTGCATGTGAGGGACTGGAGTTGGAGGGGCTCGAATGAAGGGAGTGTGGAAGCAGAAGCAGCTGATGCTGCCACAGCGCCCGTGCCGGCGGCGATGAAGCCGGTGAGAGGGATAGGGGGTAAGGAGGAGGTTGGTGTTCGTGTTCTCGTTGCGGTCGCCACGAGGCAGCGGCGCTGATGAGGGGGATGGTGTTCGTTCAGTGCGGAGGGAAAGGAGAATATGGTTGTGGATGTGGGTGCCGCCGTCGCGGTGGCATCGGTCACGGTGAGGGGCCGATGTGGAAGGGAGAGGAGAGGAGGGAAGAGTTGATGTCGCCGTCGCCGCGGCCGCGGCGATGGTGACGGCGATGGTGAGAACATACCTGATGTTGTCCGCCTCTCGTTGATGGCGTATCGTCGAATGACGGAGGGCGCCGTGCGCCTTGTGAAATTGAATGACCGACACGAGGGTGTTGTTGTGCAGTGCTGGAATTTGTGTGGTGGTGTCGGTGAAGAAGGAAGGTGGAAGCTTGCTGGCGTCAAGGAGAAAAGGTAGGCAGCGGAAGTGGACCAAGCTTCAGGCGGCATCACGCGCCACAGCAACTTCTTATTCACTCGGGATCTGCTCTTGCTTCACGAGGGGAGTATCCATTAACACGAGAAAGGCACATGTGCCATCACAATATAGAATGAGATAGGGCGGCCGAGCATGAGGAAGAAAGGCAGCCAGCAGAAGCAGAAAGGGAGAACCGGGGCCACTCCCAGCATCGCGCGTTCGAGTTGGTCTGCTACCTTCTACTCGTGCGGGATCTCCTCCTACTCCTTAAATAGAGGGTCTGTTGGTTCAAGGGGAGCGGGAAATCAAGAGGCATTGAACGATCCGCTCAGGGGTATAATCCGCTGCTCGAGCTCTATGTAGCGTCGGCGCAGGGCTATCAAGGTCAGATGCGCGTAGCGATCAGGAGAGGTCTTCTCCGACAGCGAGGGCAGAAGCGAAAGCTCGATGTCCTGGGATCATGTTTACATGAGCCTGGGGGCACTGAGTAGCAGCGAGGCTAAGAGCCAGGGCTGTCGAGCAGCCCGCTCGGGAAAGCTCGTTGGCTGCTCTGCTGTAGGCGCGCCATTGTGGTCAGCACGAGGAATTCCATGTAAGTACACAGTGCTGGTGCTATGCAAAAGACCATTCTGCGTTGCGAACCTGTAAGTCGAGCTAGAGGGATGATCATAAGAATCCCGTCCTTCTGCAGCTCCCCTTCCACCCATGCGCCGTTTCAAACGCCGCTGTGAAGATCAGTTCATGTCTCGTTGCCTTTCATCCATCCGCAAGGGATTCAATGCTGCCCGGATCATGCCTTCATGGCCTCGCTCCATGCGCGTGGTTCGTTCAAGGTTCCTGTCCTGCCCAGTAAGTAGGATCACCAGGTACGTGCGTGCACATGCTCTCAGCATGCTCCGGCTGCACTGAGGCCTCTCGACATACTGCGATTGGATAGGATTGCGACGGGCGGGCTCGAAGGCCTCGAAGGCAGTGGGCACCAGGCCGCCGGGCCAGCAGACCAGGAAAAAGCTAGCACTGCTCTGCAGCAGATCCTCCTTGAGCCATCATCCATAGCACTCTTCCGCCAAAGACACCCGGTGGCTTGCTGAAGAGCGCGCGAAGTCTCTCATCTGACGCCTACATCTCTCCTCCGCCGAGGGAAGACCGGCAATCTAGCACAGACTCGACCCCGTGCCCGAGTACATCTATACCGGCGCGAGCGCTTGATGTTGGGACAAGAGGTTTATGCTGCGCTTACTCCAAAGCTGTCTCTCGAGGCCTAAGAAGTGCGTTTTTGCGTCAAGATCGCCTATGAGAGACGCCGCCACTTTCTTCTGACTGTTTACATCCGCACGGAAGTGAAGACTTGGTCGCTGACAGTGGAACCAGCTACGACGACTCTGAATCACATCCCATACGCTCAACCAACCAATTCAGCACTGGTCCCAAGCTTCGTTCGCGCCTTCTCGGATACACACCGCTATGAGCGAGTCGCAAGAGGAGAGACATGGACAATGGACGGCATCGAGATGCCCGAAGCGATGACTGGCTGCGGCGCCGTTCTTTGTCTCTCTCAAAAGGAATAAGCCCATTTGGAACCGCATTGTGCTCCTCGAAGCTCTGCTATTTTCATTGCCAATCATATGGGAGACGGAAAGACCAACATGAGCGCTTCAGGAACCTCGACTATGATATATGGCTTAAGATGGACATTTTGCTTCTTTTGGGACGCCACAGACCACCTAGGATCGATCCACGGCGATGCCTATCGAGTAGGGTACACAGAAAAATGGCTTGAGCTGGCGCTGGCTCCGAACGAGACACTCGCGATCTCAGCAAGAGAAAGGATAAATTCGTGCTATGAGCCTGGACGAGGAACGTCTGACTCCCGGGGAGTTTTTAAAGGAGAGACAGACAAGAGAGCAGCAGTGCTGGCCTGCAGCCTTATGGATCACAGCTGCATAAGGTCATTCATGCGATCATACAGCGGCGCACGGAAGCTTTCTTTGAGAGTTCCGCATGATTCTTTGGAGTAGCGCATGGTCCTTGCGCTGCAGGCCAGCCCTACCCAATATGCATGTGTTAAAGCGGAGCCAAGAGTCATGCGCAGGAAAGCGACAGTGCTGGATTCGCCGTGGCTTGAGCCATGGCTGCAGCTGCTGTCAGAACTAATTTGCAATCATGTATGAGCGCTCGGCGATATCACAACGCCTTAACGATCCTTGGCCTCCAGAAGGCGACAACTCGCCGGCTACTAGATCAGGAAGATTGATAGCAGTTTTTGAGCTTTGCTTCAAACGGGAAACGCAATGCCTAAACTATCGTTGTTGCAACCTTATTTCCATGAAGACGGCATTCATCGCATCTCATTACTAATTCCATATGGACGCACATGTCCATTGCCGACCATTGAAGCCACAGAACAGCATCTACGAAAGCTGTACCAGCTGCCGCAAGTTCCTCGACGGCGAGTACCCAACCTTTGGTTTCCTTTGACCTTAAGATGCTGCGTGGAATGTAGGCACAGTATGGTATGGAAACCACCTCCGCAATGAGCTTCTGGCCCGATCACATCGTCGTATGCAGCAGAGCTGTCGATATTGGGATTTTGCAATTCGAGCTCCCTGTTGTTTGGGCATCTCTGCCATTTGGCCGGCAGCCGTGCCAGTCCAAAGGCTTCTCGTGCGTCAAGAGACCTCGTCTCCATCGAGAGATGTACTTAAGACGATCGACTTGACTTTGAGAAGTCCTCATTGGTTAATCCTCATATTGAACGCCCTGGTATATGCAGATGTAGTCGAAGGCTGCAGATTTGTCAGATTCATTGCAGACCCATTCCTTGGATGTCAGCGCTCAGGTCTTCCATCGACATTCCGTGCAACATCTCCGCCATCACTTTGCCAGTGCCTAAACTAAGAGAAATTCCCCATGGACCATGTCCTGCAGCGACGAAGACATTGAGCCCGCCATCTCCCTCAGACCGCAACTGCTGGTCAGAAACTTTGGCAACTATGGGCGCGCCTCCAGGTGTTACTGGTCGAAAGCATAAGCCTTCTCGGACCACTTGGATGTCCCCCTCCTTCTCACCCAAGTACCGAGCGGCCACAGCCTTCAGCTGTGCGATACTGCTCGCCTCGACTGCAGCATCCGTGGCAGTCTCGGGCAAAGCGATACTGGTCGAGTTCAAGCCCGCAATATAGACCTCACCTCCTATCCGGCTGAAGATCTCTGGATTCAAACCTTTGCGCGCTGATGCAAAGACAGCATGACACCCTGCAGGTTCGTGGAGTGCTGTCCAGCGCGGACTGCGCAAAACAAGACTGTGGCCTGCATACGCACTGATAGGAATCTTGCAACGGGCGTTCGGAAATAACGCAGAGAAGACTCGTGGCGTCCAAGCTCCGGAAGCAATAAGGAGGTGGGTGCATGGCAGCGTTTCGACCTCAGATTTTCCGTTTGAGGTTGACAGAATGGTCAGATTTGAACCAGAAAGGCTCAGGGGTCTAGCTGGTTGGTGAAGGACAACGCCAGCTTTCAACGACTCATTGAGAAGGAAATGCGAGAGGCGTAGTGGATCCACTTGGCCTAAAGTGCCCTCTTCGCCCAGTACTTCGAGAGAGTCGCCATGCCGTCGATTCAACCACACAGGTCCTCCGTCTTCGTCATGGCTTTTAAATTCATGTACAGCTGCACCAGATACCTGCTCAGCTCGACTGCCACCATCCGCCAGCCAGTCCTGAGACAATCCATTGCCATTAGCACGGTCTCGCTTGCGTGCGCCTGGTCGTCCCTCGATGAAACTTGTTCCTGTGCTACGGCTGTATCCCCATCTCTCGAGTCCGTTGTGTTCATTTGCCAGCTCCCGGTGCAGGCGAAAAGAAAGCTCGCCCAACGAGCATGAGGCAGAGTCAAACCAGTCTTCAGCGAGGAATCCTCCTGATTTGCCACTTGCACTCGCGAAGAGTTCTGGGCTTGACTCGACCAGGTGGACTGAATTAGTGGATTTGAGTGTTCGGTCGCGCGAGAGGTAGTAAGCAGTCGCACAGCCTATGATACCAGCGCCGATGATCACTGTATGTTGTTTGACTGTACTGCTGCCTTCACTGCTGGGTGCGGATGTGTGTGGCAAAGTGGCCATTCTGCTAGGCCTGACGATTCCGAACCTCACAGCTCGTCTGCTTGGGACGTGAAATACTAAAAGAATGAAGGGTGAGCGATTACTTGTTCCCATACGGTTCGTGCATAAGAGATCCCATCTTTGTGATGACCTCAAATGGTTGATCCTCCATCCTGTTGATCCTCCTTGACGTCGATGTCGAAAGTGGGGCCTGGTGCGAGGGTGGATCTCCATTTCCTTCTCTCCATCCTCAAGTACTACGTTGTACCTCTGTCTAACCTTACCTTAGGTATCTTATTCAACAGTATCCCACCACGAAATGTCCAAAGTCATCCTCCTTACCGGCGCCTCTCGCGGAATCGGCCTTGCAACGGCCCACCATCTCTTGAAGCATTCCCACAGATTGGTCCTCGTGGCACGAAGCGAGGCCCCTCTCCGCGATCTCGAATCCCAATATCCAAACCAGGTGGCATTCGTGGCCGGCGATTTGAGTGACTTTCCTCTAAGCAAGAAGGCCGTCGACTTGGCAATCAGTACCTGGAAACGGTTGGATGCGGTAATCGTCAACCATGGTGTGCTGGACCCTGTGAAAAAGGTTGCAGACAGCACAGCGGAGGAATGGCGGTCCGCTTTCGACAAGACCTTCTTCTCTGCAGTCTCTCTCGCTCAAGCTGCAATGCCGGCTCTTCGACAAAGCCACGGTTCAATACTGTTCACGTCCAGCGGAGCAGCGGCCAATTCATATCCAACATGGGGCGCGTACGGCTCTGCGAAAGCCGCGATGAACCATCTTGCGCAGACGATTGCGAACGAAGAGGAGGATGTCATCAGCATAAGCATAAGGCCTGGAGTTGTAGATACGGAGATGCAACAGGACATCAGGGAAAAGCACCATATCGCGATGTTTCCAAGCGATAGAGCAAGATTCGCCGAGCTCAAGACGACAGGCGGGTTGCTGAAGCCAGAGCAGCCGGGCCATGTGCTTGCCAGACTGGCAGTCTCACCGCCCAAGGAGTTGACCGGCAAATTTCTGAGCTGGAATGCGGACGAGCTTAAGGCATTTCAGCAGGATTGAATGCTGGTCACAAAGCTGCTCTTCTGGTGATGGTCTTCCAAGGCTGAGACTTAGAGGGAGGGGACCCCATACAGCATCTCGACGCATCGAAAGAGCATGCGTCGTCCAAAGGCCCACAGCATGGCAGGGCATGCAAACCATCCAAAGAGAGAGACATCCAAAGAGAGAGACAAGCAAAGACTACAGCTCCGGTCTTAGGAGGATTCTCTTCCGATGCGTTCGAATGCTGTACCATTGGTATCGGGATATTGGTATCAAGACATCACATGCATTCAGCGTCCCGCATCGATCTCTCGCGGCGGATTGACGAGGCAATGGAATCCCAGATGTGCAGCCCATGTCGTAAATCACATTCACGTTGCACGTCATTAATGACAACTTCATAGGAGATCACATCCAAAATACTTGATACGGATACCGCTCTGTCTTGCAGGAATAGAGTGCATCACGAGCATTGCAACAAAAAGCTGATAGCCTGGCCCTGATGTGTACACCATCACACCACCTGAGTTCAGTCTCACCGCGCGCCTGTGAGTAGCCTTACTGCGACGTCCACCAGCAAATCCAGCAAGCAGAAAGCCAGACGTTCGCTTGTGCAGCGTGTTGGATTCGATCGGCCGGGTTGGGCCAATAGCGCCGCTATCAGGCACACCCAGTACCGCTGCGGATGGCCCCAAGGCTGGTTCTCACCTTCGTGGTATGTCAATGCAACCATCATCGTCCAGCGACCGAAAAGAGGTATCACGAGGGCGGGTCTGTTGAGGTTTACATCACTTGAGACGCCGCGAAGTGTGTTGGTACTGGCGTGTTTACGCGCTGTTCACTGCCGTTGAACCACGTCATGCTTTGTGGCGTAATCGAAATGCCAACAACATCGGCGTTTGCTGAAAGTTGTGGTACGATTGCGCCTGCGCTGGTACCGGATCTCCTTTGAAAGCAGGTTCTCGCATAGCATCCAGGACGAGGTTGTTGTCAAAGAATGGTGCGAGAAGTAAATGAAACGGGCGGTGGAATACCCACTGGCGATCAATCAGCCGTATGATCTTACTGCCTGGAATGGAAGGACTTACTAAAGGCTCTGGCTGCCCACGAACAGCCTCACTCAAGGTAGGAGGTATGTTGAGATACCTTGGCACTTTGATGTAGGTATCCAGCTGTTGCTTGCCGGTGGCCGGATTCTCGTAGATTTCCATGCCTCGGTGGCCCGCTGGCTTTGAGAACACTGGATGTAGATCGACAATTACGATCCTGAAGATGTTAGCTGGAGCTGGAATTGGCAGATGAATGTCCCTACCGTCCGCCAGGCGCGAGCATCAACGGGAGCGCTTTCGCAATCGGCTCAAGATCCGGCAAAGATTTCAACGTCGTACTGATAGTAATGATATCGAACCCCTTGTTGCTGCGATTCGACGCGTCAGCATCTGAAGCAGTAGATGAAGTGCTCTGCAACTTACTCGCGATCGTTCATGTACTTTGCCATAAGTTCGTAATCCATTAGATCGATGAAATCGTACGTGATACTGCCGTTGAGCTTCTCCCTCTCACACCTTTTACGACCTTGCTCGAGCATGGGCTCGGAGTAGTCCAGCCCGATAACATGTGCGCCTAGATGGGCGAATCTGCGTGCAATGATGCCGCTGCCAGCTCCAAGATCTAGGACTGTCTGCCCAGCCTTCCAATCGGCAAGTTCGTCGACAACAGGAAGTAAGCATTGGGTGAACATGTCATTGCCATCCTCAGCCTTGCCGCTTGCATCAGCTGGTGATTGAAATATCTCCCAGTGCTCGGCCATGGCGTCCCAAGAGTGAAGATTGTCCTTGGTATATCGGGAAAGTTCCTCAGGTGTCATTTGAGTGGATCCATTCACTAGCTGGGGATGTGCCGCTGCCATGGTCTCGCGAACTCCTGGAGTTCCCGACATCTTCATGTCGGTATTGGTGTCGAGTGGAGTGTTGGAGGAGCGAAGACTTCGAAACAACTGCATCGGGTGAGATCCTGAATCGTTTGCCGCTTTGTTCAGCCCCGCCTTTGCCACGCTTTGTGATGTTTGCTCTTCGTCGTTGGAATCGTTGTTTTCCATCATTCACGATGGTATTGATCGAGGTTATCATCATCTTGGCTGTAGGCAGTGCAGCTTGGAGCACAGCCTGGTCAGATGCATGCTCCGCCCCAGCCTCCTACTGCAGAAGACTAACGCACAGCCCATGTCGCTCAGAGCAAGCGAACGAACCACACGGCGTGCTCTCGCGCCTAGGCCCACCTTGATATGCGGAGGCCACTGGAAGATCGAGGCCGCCCAAAATGCAGCCAATGTAGTACACTTGCAGCCGCATGGCGTCTCTGAGGGGAACCGGTGAAAAAGTCGCTCGAGAAGATTCATTATATGAAGTTGCTCCGCCCACGCCGCCGACTCCTACAACTTACGATGACCATAGCAGTGTACCATTCTTCTGTTCAGTACTTTCAGAGGATTTGAGGTGCAAAAGGCCGGCCGTTCAACATGGGAAACATCGTTTCATCCAGGCGAAGCTCAAAAAGTAAGACATTGGACCACGAACTCGAGGCTTCGCCCAACAGGCAACCCCTACCAATAAATGGGATCAAGCCGAGCAATTCGGATACGGCACAGATTCCATGTCCAGACTCTTTGACGGGACATCCTTTTGAGCAGGAGTTCTACAAACTCAAAACTGATCTACAACAAAAGGTTGTGGATTACCAAGACGCAATCCAACCACATACAGACGAGGGAGGCGAGGCGTACTATATCGGAGACGCCTACGAAGATATAGCTCTGAAGTGGGCTTCTGAGTGGGCGGTCAGCAAGTAAGTGGTCTTGCTAAAGCTGAAAATGTCTGCCTTCTGACATTCTGCAAATAGTCCTGGACCATACCTCAAGCACATCAAATCTCTATCGCAGTTCAAGACATGGCACCACCTGGAATACCTGGCCCATTGGATGGAAGTCACAGCAGCTCCGCCCAAATGGAAGTTCCTCCGGAGAGGCCCTGGTCTGGTGAGCCGCGAAAGGCGTGCCCAAAGGACTCATATCTGCAAAATCGATTACACCAATGGGCAACCACCCGACCAGGAGATATTCATTGATACACTCAGTCTTAGAAGCGCCTTGGAAGAATCGCCACAAAGTAGCGAAGAGATACAGACAAGACTTTTGATTGTCGAAGATCTGTCTCGAGATGTGGTAGAGATGCTTGGAGAACTATACGACATCGACCCGCTGTTCTTTCTCTCGCACATCAATGACTACTTGTTTCACAACACGAGGGATCGATGGGTAGAGCTGCCAAATCTTGACATCGACGCACGGAATAGAACTCACTTCAATCTGCAGTATCTTCGTCCGCAGTATTTCGAAGACGAGCAAAGTTTCAAGAACGCTGAGCGCGAAAGCGGAATGTTTAATGTGCTTCGCCGACTGGATAGTGATCGTAGTCGTGCAAAATTGCAAAATGGATTGCTGGATCGGTCTGGTGCCAGCGTTACATTAATCAGGGCGAAGACCTCACTGTGGGTCAAACCTAGGGTGGCAGGAGAGCCTGTGACAGGTCAGTATTGGTCTCTTGAAGAAATGAACTCGGATTCTACTGACAATTTCACAGCCATCTTGCTGGTAGATCCCACTGTTAAGACTGGCCATCCACTATGGCGCGGCAACCGGCCGTTTGAGAACACGCCGTCAATGAAGTCTCGGCAAGACAGCCCACAGGCCACGATCGGCCTTAAACATGGTTCATCGCTTTTCCAGGAGCTTGTCTACTGGAGCAGTAGAATGACGCAAAAAGACATCGATTCTGTGCATGCAGATCCTACGTGCATCTCAATTCCTGTGTTGAGGTTGGTAATTGCCGACTGGCTGACGGTTTTGAAATACATGACTGCTCGTCTTGGACTCATCGAATGGGAAATGGAAAAGCCACATTGGGGAGAAAACCCAAGTGAGATGGACGATCTGATGAAAAAGCTGGCACCTTGGCGACGGAACATAGGCTACTACCAAGCAATGGTCAACGAGACCATTGCCCGGCTATTTCCTCATACCCTACAGACACCATTCGATGCAGCCATGGACTCCACAGGCAGCCCGATCTCCACACAAATCCCAGTATGCAGCAACTCTCAAATGATGTCTCTCTGGCCGGACTTCAGAATCGTCAAACAGCAAATGCACGATTGCCACGCTCGCATCATGAGCATTCAAACCACAGCCACCAACGCCATCAATATTGAAGAGAGTCGACGTGCCGTGGAGCAGAACAAAAACGCACTGCAGCAGAACAAGAACTTGGCCAGGCTCACCTTCTTGGCCACGATCTTCATTCCACTGAACTTCACCTCCAGCTTCCTCAGCATGTCACCAAACTTCGCCCAAGCGAAAGGGACGGTCTGGCTGTTCTTTGTGCTTGGAATACCCATCACACTGTCGGCCTTGATTGTGGTAGACCTCACTCATCCGGATCCGAAGAAAAGTGTCATCAAAAGATATTGGACTAAGATGTTCCCTGGCCCGCAAAGAAGATCGCCAGAAACAATCGTATCACCGCCATCCCAAAGCCTCGAAAAAAGATTGACAACCATACCTTGGCCTGCCACACGAAACCCTTCATCTTATCTTAAACAGCGTGTTTAGCGAGTTTCTGAGCGTAACGATTGCATTCACGACTATAACGATATAACGTTGACAAGTAGGATAGATATGGAACTAGGGATGTAGGACGAAACGAAGTTATGTTTGAGCCGCCCCGTCTCTCATCCAGCAATGCTAGATACAACCAATGAGCTCCCTTCACGGCCTGAACTTTGGGGCATTGATCCTGCGGATTAAACTTCTGCACCCCAAAATTGGCACCCAGCATGATTGACTCATGTTCTGGGGGAGCTGTGCCTGCCACTTAGCTGATGTCGTAAACCTTTGGGCGCCGCACAACACCGGCGTATGAGTAAGAGGCCTCATAGCATGCAGTGCTGCGGATGTGCGACGCTGGCACAGCTATTGCACCCTTGAGTGAGCTTTTCACCTGAGAACTATCTCATCACGCTTTCCCCAACTTCGTCGCCGACCTCGCAGCGATCTCCTCATACTGCTCCATGCCTCTATCCAACTTGATCAGCCTCCCTTTCGACAAACGATACACCACTCTAGTCCTAGCAGTGCTCTCATCCTCCTCTTCAGAAGTATCCCCCTCATCACTCCCCTCATCCTCAGGTCTAGAAGCCGCAGCCAAATCCCTCATGGATTCGCCCTCAACAACACACCTCATAAAGAACCTATCGTGCGTAACAACCAAGATCGCACCCTCAAAACTCTTCAACGCAGTCACCAGTGCTTGAATAGTATCCGTATCCAAATGCGTCGTAACCTCGTCCAGAATAAGGAGATGCGGCGGCTCCCAAAAGATCTTCGCCAGAGCCAAACGGACTTTTTGTCCGCCAGAGAGCAAAGAAATGGGCACATCAGAAGCGATCTTGCCAGAAAGTCCAAGGCCCGAGAGTAGACCACGATATTCCTGTTCCGTGAGCTCCGGCCCAAGAACCTCCATCAGATGCGATAGAGCCGTGAGACCAGGTCTTTGAGCCGCAAGGATCTCGATTTCTTCCGCTGTTTGCTGAGAATACAAAGCGAACTTTGCTCGGGTATGTCGTGAAACAGTGCCCGAAGTAGGCAGCATAGGTGATTCCTGTCCGGTAACAACTCCCATAGCCAGAGCCACCAACGTCGACTTCCCTGAACCATTCAGACCTGCGAGTCCAATTCGATCGCCGAGCTGGATCGTCAAGTTGATATCGTTCAATATTTGCGTCTTCTTCTTGCCGTTCATGTATGAGAAGTCCACGTTTTCGAAACTGACAAGACTGCCTGGGAACCTCAAATCCGAGGGATCTGATGGTATGACCATACTGGCCGGCGGATCAAAGGTTGGAACGTCAATCCCATTCCGCAGACCGTCGGCATGGTATCCTGCTCGATCTCGATTCAGTTTGAACCGAGTTCCTTTGGCAGAAGTCTGCATTCCCATTCTCTCATCGAGTTTCTTTTTGCGGCTTGCAGCTTGTTTGAGTTTCTTGTCGTCTCCGGCTCTTTTGGCTGCTGCTACATTCCCGTCGATGGTGGATTGGATGTGCTTCTTCTGCTTCTCTTGTGCATCCTTCAGGCGCGCAAGGTGGCGATAGGTTTTCAGTCGGGCGGATTCGTAGGACGAGAGGTTTCCTTTGAAGCGTTCGAGGGTCTGGTTCCGGAGGATTAGAAGCTCTTCTGCGATGGAGTCGCCGAAGGAACGGTCGTGAGTTACGACTAGACCGGTTGTGTTTGGAGAAAGGTCTTGAATGTAGCGCTCTAGCCAGATTATGGAGGGAAGGTCTAAGAAATTGGTCGGCTCGTCAAGGAGGAGAAGATCTGCGAAGTATCAGCTCTGCTGCTTCGAAGGACTTAGGAATACTGACCAGGGAATTGGCAGAGTGCACAAGCAAGACTACAGCGAGTCCGCCATCCGCCCGAGAGCTGAGATCGTGGCTGAGAAAGACTTTCCTCCGAGAAACCCAGTCCAATCAGTATGGATCTCGCCCTCGCTTCAGCCGCGGCAGCATCCATCTGCGAATCATTAGCTGTGACCAGGAGAAGAGAAATATCAACTCACCAGTTCAAGAGATGTTTGAACCTCAACCATCATCTCTGCAGCTTTCTGGCTGTCCTCTCCCATCTCATTAGCTCCAATCTCTGCCTCGAGCCGTTCTTTCGAAACTTCGAATTCTGCTTCAGTCTTGACCAATACCTTCTTAGCTTCAGCTCCCCTCCCTCCACTCCGCCTCAACGCAATCTGTCGAACCTGCTCAAGCTTCCTTCCCAGTCTCTCATGACAGATCTTCCTATATGCCCTCACACCCGCGATCGGATCTGCAGAATCCTCGACCGCAGCACCGAGAGTCTTAGCCTCGTGTAGCAGAAGCTCCCGTTGCGTATCGCTGCGAACAACATACTCAAGTACAGTCCGCTCATTGAGATCAAGATTTTCAACATCTTCTTCTGAATTGGAGACAGTCTGGCCTAGGAGTAGAACTTTAACGCCTCTAGGAATGCTAGGGATCTGATCTGTTGCAATCGCTCTCAGGAGAGTTGACTTTCCAATACCATTGCGGCCATGAAGGACGTAATGGCGGCCGCGCTGTAGCTGGAAATTGGCGTGAGAAAGGAGTTCTCGATTTCCAATTGAGATGCTCAGATCCTTCACGACGATCTTGGGAAGGTGTTACTAGGGTATTGATAAGGGTGAGATGGAAAATCGACTTGCTTCTTTAAGGTTGTTGTCCTCGTCAATATCGGTGTGAAAGCGGCTTTGCTGGGCTGTAATAGTGAGGGAGCCGGAAGTTGTGGCCTCCCGGTCTTTGGTCCGACGGGGAGGCATTTCTGGAGATTATGAAGAGGATGAAAGTATGGTGGTATTTGTGATGCTGCAATCAAGAATGAATGGAAACGAAAAGTGCCTTACGATCAGCTTCAGGGCAGAGAGTCTGTTTTTGAGCCACAGCGCTTCCCAATAGCTGGTTGAAGATAGTATGTACAGTTGCCGCCTCGGTGCTACTTGTCGTGAGTCAAAGAAGGTCAAGGTCGTGTTTCTTCTGCGGTGTCTCCGAAGGAGTAACGATCTCCTGCGAGCGCCAAGGATGCGGGCCCGAATCTTTTGCCGTTTGAAGCGGACGGATCACTGTGTATTCATCGTCTTCAAGAGCATGCTATCCAAAGCAAGTGGACCAAGAGATGCTAAGAGTTATCGGTGTGGCGCTTGAGCATGCCTCCTTGCACGTTATTGAAAGGGACCTAAGAGTATTCTCACATCCTTTCGACGATCCAAGTGAAGTCCGAGAAGGTTGCCAAGAAAAGCTCCTTCGACAAGCTCCGTTGGCTCCTTCGACCTCATCTCAAAGTCCTCGTGTGTCTCCGTCATCTTCAACATCCGACATGTGATGCCACGACCTCACCTTCTCCTCCAGAACGCTCAGCGTCTCTGCACGAGACGATTTGCCACCAATGTAGCTCCTCAGACGACGAACGAAGCCAAGAAAACGCTTTCGGGTAAAACCATCGGCATCAAAGCGAACATTGTTACTGGAACTCCACACGCTGCTTCCAAGACTCTCGCGAACTACGCAACGCCCTTCAATGCCACTGTCGTCGACCTTCTAGCTCAACAAGACGCAACTTTGCATCATGGACAGAATATGGATGAATTCGGCATGGGCTCGCATTCTCAATTCTCCAATGCCGGAGCTGTGAAAAGCACCTTTAGGAGACGTGGAGTGGAGCTCTCGCCGGGGGGGAGCAGTGGCGGCAGCGCTGTATCCGTTGCGAATGGGGAATGTTGGACTGCTTTGGGGACAGACACGGGAGGGAGTGTGAGGTTACCAGCTGCGTACATGGGCGTGCAAGGTTTCAAGCCGAGTTATGGCAGGATTTCCAGGTGGGGAGTCATACAGTATGCGAACTCGCTCGATACTGTCGGCATTCTGGGGAAGAAAGCCGAGGATATCTGGAAAGTGTTTCTGCATTTGGATCGATTCGATGAGAGGGATCCGACGAGTCTTGGGCCGAGTTTTAGGAAGAGACTCAACTCTCGCCCGAAGAGTAGGAGTGTGGAACGTTTGAGGATTGGAGTGCCGATGGAGTACAACATTGCTGAGGTTTCGAGCGTGGTCAGAGAGACGTACATGCGGACTCTCGATCTTCTTCAAGAAGCAGGACACACCCTGGTGCCGGTCTCTCTACCCACGACACGCCTGGCGCTCTCGGCATACTATATCCTTGCGCCTGCAGAGGCTTCTTCAAATCTGGCCAAGTACGATGGTATCCGCTTCGGCCATCGTACAACTAGCTCTGATGCTTCGCCGAATGCCGACCCAGCACTCCCTCTCTACGCTCAAACTCGTGGCGAAGCTTTCGGTCCCGAAGTCAAGCGCCGTATCTTGCTCGGAGCATACACGCTCAGCTCAGATGCTATGGACAACTACTTCATCCAAGCGCAGAAAGTCCGACGAATGGTGCAGAGAGACTTCGATCGGGTGTTTTCCTCCGCCAATCCTCTTCTCGATACACGACTCGAAGAAGATGGGAAAGAGAAGGTGGATCTACTCCTCACACCTACTGCTCCCACCCTCCCACCTACAGTGGAGCAATTGGCGAAGCAGACTGCAGTGGAGAGCTACATGAATGACGTCTTCACCGTACCGGCAAGTTTGGCTGGACTGCCTGCTTTGAACATTCCTGTTCCTCTTTCAGCTGAGCAAAAGGCAGAAATGGAGGATGGAGATGTCAAAACTGCCGGGATGCAGCTTATCGGACAGTTCGGAGATGATCGGTTGATACTCTCTGCTGCTGCTGGATTGGAGGAACTTCTCGCAAGGTTGTGAATGTAGGTATCTGAAAACCAACATCTCATCTTCTTCTGTCCTCGAACTCGCTGCTTAACTAAAGTCAACCAATGCCTCGAAAAGCGATGCGCAGGCTCAGAGGATAGCCGAGGCCCAGACATGAAATGCTGAAAGGGTGTTGCTGGAGAAGAAATCTAAAGGCCGAGAGGAGCACTTGGACCAATGTCACGACCACATGTTAGGAACGTGAGCAGTGCAGTGGGCCTTTATAGCAAGCACTCCATTACAGAGACAAGCAAAATCCGAGAGAAGGACATTTCCAACATGCTATCCAACTCTGCTGAAGAGGGCGTCAATATCGCGGAGCTCAAGGTGGCGGCCGAATGCAAGATGCAACTCAAGCCGACATCAGTATTGCGAATATAGCTCCATGACTCGAGGGCGTTTACCACAAATCGAGAAGAGAAAGTCGAGAACCTGCCACCACCACTGTCGCCAAACAGAAGCTGCTGCTGACCAACGAAGAACCGTCAATCCCGAGGTCCAGCTTCCATTTCTCCAGAGGCATAAGATTGGCTAGAGAATGGGCTTCCGTACGTGTTCGACTTTGGGAGCAAGAACACATATCGAAACAACAACGATACATTTCTAGGATTCTGAAGTTTCTGGAACATGTGGAAGTTCCTAACATGCACCTTCAAAGTCATTATGGTGCACTTCACACTACCCCAACCCTAACCCTAGCATGTTTCTCTGCCGAAAGAAAGGTCTGGCAGTAATGCAGATTCAAGGACTTGTTCGTCAAACCGCCCACAAAGTTGTCCGTCTACACTGATCAGCCACGTTGCGACAGACAAAGATCTGTCCTCCAGCGACGAATTCGACTGGCAACATATCTCGCACATGTCCGATGACGCCTGTGGCATACGCTAGTGGAATTTGTCTTCGCTCTGACAAATTCGAAGATTGAAGCTGCACACCAACTGCTTCCTGCAAAGGACTGCCAGCAAGCGAGGACATCTCATTGCAGACATTGAGAAGCTGCCTTACTACGTATAGTGTAGTGTGGAGAGTATGAGGTCGTGCTTCATGCAACAAATCGGCACTAGTATCTCGATTCCTCGATCGTCAACACGGCCCGCCCAGAGCCGTGCAAGGACGAGACACTTATACCCAATTTGGAAAACGCAGAAGTGGCCCCCTTGCCCCGAACTTCTAGCCTTTCGCACGATGGGAGCTCGCGAAGCTGCCATGTGGCATGTCGAAGCCTTCGATATCGAAATCTCGAATAATGGGCATCTCTATGCGGATATCAATTGTCGAGTTCAGCTCAAAGGACCTCGAACTGCTGTGTGTACCTGACCCGGAGTCTCCGCCCGAAAGCAGCTGTGTTAGCCCTTGACCAAAGAGGACGTATCGTTCAGGTGTTTACTACATCTGGCAAGGTCGGATCCATCATAGCTGTTAGCCTGCATACTGCACTACTCCCCTCCACCTTCCCTTCTCCTCCGTGGCGAGTACGTACGCCAGGCGTATCCGATCATGCCACGGCAAATCAGAGATCCTTCGCTTCGGCTGGCATGCGATCATCTGAACATCATTCGGTCAGAGTCGCCTGCCGTTCCCCACATATCACAAAGCACCGAGTCAATGCCAATGCTTACGTTCCTCATAGGCTGCGAACTTTGCATGAGTCCATCCGAGTATGGCATGGTTTCCCATCACTTCTTCTCCAGATTCCCAGAATGATGGCAAGCGAAGGTCCCACTTCAGCTGCAGAGGCAGTCCAATGCGCGGTGAGCTCACTGCATCGCTGCTTCTAGCCTTCCTACTTCGTATCCGCTGCAGGGCAAAAAGGTTTAAAGCCATTGGTAAGTGGAGAGCTGCCTTGGATGACGACCATGATGTACATTCCAACGTACTATGCCTCTTCGACGTGAGCGGGAGCTACAAAAGCTGCCAGTGTTTCTCCCATATCCCTGAGCTTTTCCTTCCGCATTCTACCCATTATCAAAAAGACCTAGACAAGCCTCAATGTCAACCACAGGCTACCCTGCTTATATTGAAAACAACATGGACTCAACGATCAACAGCCACCACCACGTCGACTTCTCCGACATGACTCCAGAGAAGCTGGCCATTATGCGCCTCAACAACTCAGCGGATGATATCTTCTCAGACCCTGGCTCACCAGAGACCTA
Source organism: Ramularia endophylla (assembly GCA_002116395.1). Classification (NCBI taxonomy): domain Eukaryota; kingdom Fungi; phylum Ascomycota; class Dothideomycetes; order Mycosphaerellales; family Mycosphaerellaceae; genus Ramularia; species Ramularia endophylla. The sequence continues at coordinate 14,877 of MWSQ01001866.1, read as the reverse complement.
CTCGAAGCATCGCAGCTCACTTGGAGGCTCCCACCGCCACTCTTGGGCTGACGGAGGCCGATCTTTGGCTCGCTCCAGTCGCCAGATCAGCAGTAGCAACCGTCGAACAAGCTCTTTCATGAATTCTCATCGCAGCAAGATGTCAATGGAACTGACCACTCAGGCTGAAAGCAAATTCTTCAGCCTGATTGAGTTGATGACCAATGCCTCGAAAGAAGCATCTTCTCTCAAAGAGTACTGGTCTCGATTGATGTCTGACAGAGAAGGCTTTGAGCAAGAGAGAGAAGAACTTCTCATGCGTATCGACGAGGTCACCGAGACTCTTGAGCGCAAGGAAGATCAGCATCACCACCACGGCAGGGAGCTTGGTGAGAGGAAGAAAGAGGTGGAAAGACTGCTCATTGAACTCTCCGCGGCTCTCAATGAGGTAACCGCTCGCAAGCATGATATTTCCGAGCGTGACCATGAGCTGGAGCGCACTCGAGCCAGGATCACTGAGCTTAGCCTGAACATCTCTCGGTCTCAGACCGACAACGATAGCGCCAAGATCGATCTTGAGAATGCGCTCTCCAAGCTCAGGGCCAGAGAGGACGAGCGTGATCATGCCAAGCAAGACGCCGAAAAGTACCGCGACGAGCTCCGTTCTTTGACCCGAGAGCACACCGAGATAAAGGGAAAGTACACCGACATTAGCTCGAAATATGAGTCTACTCGACGAGAAGTATCTACCTTGACGGACAGGATCAAGGCTTGGGAGCGTAAGTCATCTTTCATGGCCATGTTGGACGTACGCTGATCAGCCCTAGGCGAGCGTGCCGACATCATCATCGAAAAGGACCGTCTGCAGGATGATCTCAGAAAGTCCAACATCAGATATGATGAGAATCAACGGGTATGTATCGTGGACAAGACTCTCGACTGAATCGTTTTTGAGGTCATATTACTGACTTGTTCGCTGTTTCTTTCTAGGAACTCTTCTCTACTACTGAGCTTTATGAGCGTGTTCAGCGAGAACTTAGACAGTCCAAAGAGACCGTTCGCTTCGTCGAGAGCGAGCGTGACGAACACGTCTCTACGATCGAGCGACTCCGTTCAGACATCAAGTCCAAACTACTCAGCATCGAGGATGCCGAGGGTCGTGTGACAGACGTCAGTCTGAGGTTCGATCAATCCAAGCGAGAGCTCGCTACCAAAGACGATCGCATCAGGGATCTGGAGAACGAACTCTCTGACATGCGTTCACGTCTTGAGCGTAGCCAGGAGGATCATCGCTCGGTCGTTATTGTTCGCGACCAATACCGAGATGACCTGGAAGAAGAGCGTCGGAAAGGTACCTCTGGCACCCGAGAGCTTACGACTCTACAGGAAACACTCACTAGGCATGAATCGACGCTTTCCAGTGTGAGAGCCGAAATCTCAGTCGCGACTGAACGCATCAAGCATGTCGAGAGAGAGCGCGATGAAGCCCGCGACAAGAATGGTCATCTTGACACCGACGTCCACAAGTTGAAGGAGAAGCTGGCTCTCCTCCAGGCCGAAATCCGTGGCATCACCGATGCCCGCGACCGTGCCCGCAAAGAAGTCGATGAATTCCGTCGTCGCTACGAAGAAGTGACCGAGACCATCACCGAGGTATGTCTTGTCCCATCATCGAGCGGAACATATGCTAATGGAAGGCAGTTCAAAGACGAGAGCGGCGATCTTGAATTCGAGATTGACAGTTTGCGAATCATGCTCCGCGAGGCCAGGGAGCAGAAAGAGAGAGCCATTTCTGCCCGTACTACCGCCGATCGTGAGAGAGACGAGTACATGTCCAAGTACGAGGAGAAGTGTCGCGAGATGGAACGATTTGAAGAGAGCCGCGCGAGCCATTATCGTTCGCAGGGGAGGTCTGAGGGAAAGTCGACGTCCACTCGCACTGTGACGAGGAACGGAGGTTCGTCGTTCCATACTTCTTCTAAGCATGAAGATGCTGAGAGGGACTGAGCGAGATTGATTGTTAGCAAAAATAATCTGGATAATGTACGATACGGCCTCTTAGCACAAGTTTTGATTTGCCATCTCTCAGATCTGCACGCTATCCAAGACGTATGATACAATGTCTATCTGTAAATTTGAAACAAGTGCGACACCTGAACTTTTCCTGTGTCTGCCGCCAGGACATAGACAGTCAGCGTGAATGATATAAGATGTTTCCACCATTGAATTCAAATGTCGTATCCACTACAACCTAGCAGTGGGAAACGGAAATGGTGCACCAGAAGGAGCAGTAGGAAAAGAGCCCGTTGGCATCGAAAAGCTGGGCCTCTGAATGCCTGTGGGCGCAGTACCTCCACCGCCGAAGCTAGGAGTGGTCTTCGGAAGGAAAGTGAAAGAGGTCTGACCATCGAACTGAGCCTTGCGACGAGCAATTTCGAATCCGGAAAGTCTTGTGGTATCCTGATTTCCGCCACCTAGTCCAGTTGGGAAAGAGAAGCTTGGAGCAGTCCCGGTTCCGAGAGCGCCAGTCGGCAGCGAGGGAAAGGAGAAAGATGCTGGAGTGTCGAATCGGGCTTTGTGGCGAGCGAGACCTGTGGAAGCAGCACTTCCCAGACCTGTTGGGATGGAAATGCTTGGGGAAGAGCCGGAGCCGGAACCGAGACCAGTTGGCAGGGCAATTCCAGAGCCGGCGGCAGTTGGCAGAGAAAAGCTGGGCATGGAGAAGCTTGAAAGAGACAGCGCAGTTAGACCGCTGAGCTGGGCGTTGCGTTTGAAAGGCGCGGTGCCCGTTGGAGGAGGCGGAGGTGCAGTTCCTGTACCCGGTGGGTGGTGGTGGTGGTGACCACCATAAGTGCCGTTTGGTGGCGGGCCCGGCGGGAAACCTCCAGTGGGTGCCGGGAAACCAGTCCCATGAGGAGGAGGTGGAGGAGCAGTGCCTGAGGGTGCAGGAATACCTGAAATTCCCGTGGAGAATGGCGCTGCTGCGGCCAAAGCGGCGAGACCATAGAAAATTGCAAATGTCTTCATGATGTCGATGTGGTCGGAGAACGGTGTATGTAGGCTTGTAGTGGAAGGGTTGCGTTGTTGCTCAGAATGAATGAATGGATACCGGATCCGCGAAAAAGACAGGACAAGCTATACCGCCAGGGAAGAAGTTCTTGAAGATAGACGTTTGAAAGCGTTTGAAGAGACACCGAGGAGAAGTGATGCACATATTGTTGTTAAGTACTCACAAGCTTTCTGACAGCCCTCCAGTGCATTCACCACTCACTCACTTTGGATGTTCGCGCATGATAAGGCACGTTTCAGCCTTGCACAGTTCGGTTCCACAGCGCTGGGTTCTTGAAACTGGTAGAGCAACAGTGAACCAACGAGATGCCCCATGGGCGAGACCGCACAAGCCCGCGTTGATTGATGCTATACAGTAGCGGACGCTTTTCTCGAACGAGAAAGTCATCCAAACACCGAATGGTGCACCGTCGCAGGTTGAAGCTTACGGGTAAAGCATGGCTGATGGCATCTGCAAGGTCACGAATGCGGATGCATCGTTGTAGGGGAACAAATTGAGTGGACATAGTTCGCGCGGTCGTTGTGTGATATTGAAAGTGGTGACCAGAACTGAGAGGTTCCAATTCCAGGTCATCCTTCGCCCGAGTTGGGCTATTAGATTGCACGCATATTGAATGCAAAGGATCTGGGGATGTGGTGGAAAGAAACTGGTGCCTCGCTCGCGTGTGTGCTCTGGCGGATTGCTTGCTGATAGGTGCCGGAGTTCATGGCGGAACCGTCGATGAAACCGGCGCCATTTAGGAAGATGACGAGTCTTGACGACGAGACCACACTTTAGCTAAGCTGTAGTGGGAGTGCCGGTCTCAGTCGGGCGCACAGCGTGGTGAGGAAAGATATTCCGTGGCTATTACGTCCGTCGTGTCGAATTGATGAACATCGGTTGGAGATGGAGAACTGGGGAAAGCTGACTCGAAAAACGCCATGCGCTATCCTTAAAGAGCCACCCCACTTGTGATATGAGAGGAACAGCAGCGTGGTTTTGTCAACTTTGATCTTTATACTGGCCAAGAGCGTGATTATGAACGCTTCGATCAACACACTCGTTTTCCAGCTCATATACAAGACTCTGAGCAATAATTTACACGCGCCGTCAAACGCCGCCTCCTGCCGTGACCATGGGTATCTGTGAATCGCGAGCAGCCATAGAAATTTCTCCAACGCCAACGCTCGCTCCAAAACAACAAAGTAATGCCTCATTTCACTCTTCAACCTCGCCTTCTTCACTCCCAGCAGGAGAGCCGGGCCTTTCGTCTAGTCGAGGTCGCTTTGCATCCTGTTCGACTCCAGCAGCCTCCTTTGTAGGCAGTCCGTCTGCGACAGTATCTGTGGCATCCCGCTCGCGTTTCACGCCAATGCTGCTCGTATTGCTGGTCCGGCGTTCACTTGGCGGAGGGAACGGCGATGCTGATGCAGGCGCACGTTGACGGGCACGGGTACTACCCGCACCTTCGTCCACCATGGGAGTCCCGAGACCAGCATAGATCGATCTCTGGCCGTCCGAGCCGCTGCTCACAGATGTGCCGTTAAGTTTGTTCGAAGTGGAATCGTACTGTGACGCAATGTACTCCAGCGCGAATCGCATGTCCTTCAGTCGGACGTGCGAAGCTTCCCACCACGGTCGACCTTTGCTATCGTCTGGAATCTCAATCTCGCAGAATCTGCATGTGATGAACAGACTCGCAGCAGCAATCGTCCTACTGGTGTACAGAAGGCATAGCTGTGTGTTGTTGCTATCCGTGACGAACGCCCAAGCCACATTTCGCAGTCGCTTATCGTGCTCCAGGCCGTGGAATTTCAGCAGCTCATACAGTTGCCGATGTGGAGATTCGACTGTTAAATCGAAGCACAGTGTCTCCAGCAGGAAGTCCTCCTCCTGCAGCACCCAGTCCCTCCATCTCCAAAAGTCTTTGCTTTGCTCGTCGATGACCAAGTTGGGGTTCTTTTGCGCAACCCGGCAGAAGACCAGCATCATCTCCTTCATCTTACGACAGCTCTCCTCGACCTTTGTGGCCAGGAACAAGCAGGTGGCCGCGGAAGAGTAGTGGTGTACGGGCTTTGACATGCCGCCCCGCGGCTTCTTCAGACTGGAGCGCATGAGATATCGCTGGAAGAAGATGGCGGCCGTGCTGAGGGTCAGCTGCGGCAGCTTCAACATGACACCGCATTGCACGATGAAGTTGATGCCCTTTGCGCGCAGCTGTCGCTCATCGACCACAGACATGCCATCCTGTATTGAGGGTGTATAGGCCAGCTCGTCCTCACTGAAGATCCATTGCGCCTCTGCTTCCGCGAGCACGCGGTTGGGCGACTTGGGCCGCTGTCGCGATGCAGGATGCGACGCCGGCAGGTGTTGGATGTTCGAGGGAGGCATATTGCGGCGTCTGAGAGCGCGGCGGACTGCGATTGACCCTGTGCGCGGAAGTGTATGCGCCTCGTCCAGAGAGGTTATCGACTGTTGCAGGCGTCGTGGATTCGGTGATGGCGGCGCGATGCTTTCTGGGTCATCAGGTCAGGGCGTGTGGTATCGCTGGATCATGGATATTGCAGCAGGACGGCGCATCGATGTCGTCGCGCCGGTTCCAGCCGACAAACACGACAATGATAAGAAAAGTGCAAAAATGTGTTGTATTGGCAGTGAATGAGCGGAAGCGAAGAATCGCGCGCGCGACGACGTGCACGGATCGGCACAGAAAGAAGACATGAGGTGCCCCTCCGAACCTCGCCCACTTTCCTCGATTCCTTGTCTCCAAACAATCAATCACGAGAACCGCGCCACAGCTCCCTCATAATCCGCAATCATGCCTTCAGGTCAAGGAGGTGCGTATAAGAGAGTCTTGTGACAAGTCGCCGTCTTCACATGCTAATCATACAGTATTCCTCAGCCGGTACCAACCCCATCCACAACAAGAAGCCCAAAAAGGCCGCAAAGGGCGAGGAAGATGACGAGGACAAGGCGTTCAAGCTGAAGCAAGCAGCAGGTATGACTTTAGTGCCTGCTGAAACACCAGCGAGACGCAGCTGACCGATCCCGTGCAGACAAGAAGGCCCGCGAGGAAATGGCCAAGAAGGCTGGCGGCAAGGGACCGATGAACACCGGCACCCAGGGCATCAAGAAGTCTGGCAAGAAATGAGCGGTTTTGAAATGATACCAAACGAGAACTCCACGGCCGATCGAGGCTTGAATTTACACGATCACGACAGGACGACGGCCTGGCACGAGTGAAGCATAGGCGTTATAGGGCGGGCGATATACCAAAATTTCAGATTTCATGGGGACGACATCAACTCCATTGCTCTCAAGGGCGAGACATTCTCACGTATAGACCGAAAGCTTTATCTTGTGTGAGAATAGCGTTCTACAGGCCACACTCGCCCTGAGCACACTCACTCAAGATTCAATCATCAAATTGAGTGGTCTATAGCGATTGCAGCAGACTACCACCTATTGATTTTGAACTCCTCCGACGGCATCGCAGTAATCCATACCACGCCCTATCTTCCCGTCTCTGATATGATATATCTCACACCCAGAGATCCCTATAGCTAGCTACTTCTGCCCACTTCCACGAGTAATCCGCAAGGTCAAATGTTACCTGCATACCACATTTATGCATGTCTTCCACCATTTGGGCTGTATAAACTGATCTGAACGATGAGGCATCAAAAGTCAAGCGAAGCCAGCGTCCCATCCGCGGCAAATCGATTAAAAACTCAGCTAAATCATCCTCTATCCGACGCGGTGGTGGTATTTTCGCAGAAAAAGCAAAGAAGAACCATCCAATCCCGCCCCAAAACCCACCCGTCCGAAACCATCTCATGAAAACGACCGTAGCCGCGAGAGAGCCATAATATCCCCACGCGTATGCTACAGTTATAAACGAGCAAAGCAAACAGAAAGCAGCTCGCAGCAAAAAGGTCCCCAGATCAATTTTCAGGGGAATCCGCCGCCATGCTCGAAACGCACAAAACCCTCATATGCATGAAAAAAAAGCACCGCGCTGCACCCATACCATTCCCCATTTCCCATAGGACCCGATTTTTTAGAATAACATTTTTGCAGTTGGCTCCCATTTCCCCATTTTTCGAACGCCTTGCTAGTTTCAGAAATGTGGAATTGTGGAATAAGGTTCAGATGGCGAAAAAACAACAGTTCCCCCCCATGCCGCATGATCGAGGATGTTGGTACTCGCCAAAGAGAAGAAAAGAAGACCGAGGTCCCGATGCGTCAGAAGACGAATAATAAAGGGACAGAGAAGCAGAAGTGCCATAGCTCTCAGGTCTGGAAGGGTCGTCGCTAAGCCAAATTCGGGCAGCCAGAAGTGACGATTTTCGAAGGAGACCTCAGGACGTATCACGGAAATATGGCAAGGCTTCATCACTCCGTGGAGATGACAGACGCATGGTCGAAATTTTCGCAAGAACTTTTGGAAGAACATGAACGCTTGCAGGTGTGTGGTCCAAAGGCGGCGCTCCGGTACGCCGTGATGCAGATGATAAAAGAGATGTGTTGCTCATGACAGGCAACCCGAGTCTCGAAGTGGACGAGCAGTAGGACGCGAGAATCCAGATCAAGAACGGCGATGCTTCAACAACGTGCTCCCCTTGCCGTCCTATCCCATGACGGTCTGCGAGTAGTTTGTCGCCATAGGGTACGGGCGGTAGTGCTGTTGGCAGAGACACGTCGAACAGTTACAGTCGTAGCGGTGGTTGCTATTGTTCCAAGCATTCTGGTCCCATGGGGAGCCGTACGTGGGCGTCTGATAGTAGGCTTGTTGAGCAGGCGCGTAGTAGGCCGTCTGGGGTGGAGCCCGCTCCGGCGAGACTCTGCGTGAGATGCTATCAGCCTCATTGAATGCAGGATAGCGTTGTTGAGCCTTGTAGTACTCGTCGAGACCTTGACGCTCACTTGGTGCCCATGGATCACTGGAAAGGTACGGCGTCGAGTACTGCGATGAGCGAGCCGACAGCGGTGCGTCAAATGATCGCGATGGAGCGCTGTAAGTGGGCGTAGGGTATGGCGAGAAGCGATCCCGGGAATTGCTGACGTGTCGATGCACATTGGTCGTGTCGAGAGGCGAGAGTCTCGCATGCTGCTGCTTAGCGGCATACTCCTGCTTTGAGAGCCACTCAACATTGTACTTCTGCCAGGCGTCCATCCAGGCCTGAAGGCCGTTTGGAGAGGTTGGTTCGATGTGCAGTTCATAGTTAATCAAGTGCAGCCACTTCATCTCCAGGGCGTTGAGGTCCGCGAGCTTGATAGCAGTGACATCGCACCACGACCGGTTGATGAAGGTGTTGTCGTCGAGGAATTTGCTGCCAAGGATCAGCGCAACAGCAAGCAAACGGTAAATCTGGTTCTCGCCCTGGGCAATCGAGGCCGGGTAGTTTGCTACTCGGTCGTTGAGGTAGTGCAGAGCGAGCAAGATTGTGGCCGATGGCAGGCGCGTCGCGGAGAGAACCTGATGCACCCATTTGCGGAACGGCGTAGCGCCTTGCATCTGATGTTGAAAGCTTCGAGTCATGTCAATATCTGCCAAGCAGATCGGGGACAGATGGAAGGCATACATTGACTGAGCAGCTTCAGTGACGAAGTCCGTCATGCGCTCCATCTCATAATCAAGCTTAGCAGAGACACCGCCAGTTGCTTTCTCCTCCTTGGGAGCCTGTTGGCGTTGCTGTTCACGGACGATGGCGTCCTGCTGCTCTTGCGCACTCTGCTGCAGACGGCGTTGGTAGTCGTCGGCAAATGGAACACGGTCTTGAATTCGGAGCGGCGGCAGGATAGGCGCTCCTATCGGTTCGTAGTACCCCTGAATTGGAGGGAGAGTGGTCGATGGGTACTGGTAGGACGGATGTGCAGGCGCAACTGGCGGGGGAAGGTAGGCTCCCTGGTAGTCGAAGGCGGTGTCTTGACGGCACTGCTGGCTAGGCTGCGAATATGGGTCTTGCGGATAGTGCATGCTGCTGTATCCGTAGCCGGAGCCAGAGTCTGGAGGAGTGAGTGGCATTTGGCTCGCCATCGAGCGCTGGTAGTAGCCTGGCATGGTTGCAAAGACAGCTGCAGGGAAGAAACGGCGTCAACACTGCCTGTGAGGGAGGTTAGTTGTCAGCACAATGGTGAAGTTTTGCAGGCACCGAGCCCTCTCCAAGATGGTGTGTCGTATGTATGCTGGAATGTGCGTGACTGACCGTTTCTTTTGGTGCTCCGACACAAAGACCAGGCACCTGCGAGAAGGTGCAAAGTCACTGAGCGTCGACCATCAATTAATGCGTGATTTTAGGTGTCGCAGGAGTGAGGTGTTTGAGTGTGGTGGCTCGTTTGCTTGCGATCTCGCTGCTGATTTTGGCTTTTTCGATGAGTGACGTTTGCGGTTCTGGCGATTCTCTCGATGTCCGTCAGATGCTCGAATTGCGCAGATATGTCGAGTGTCGTGAGGAAGATGTCCCGGATCGCGATGGGATGACAGTGGACGTTGGCTTAATGAAAAGATCGTCCAATCGAGGCGGTCGGAAGAGGTTGTCGTCGCGGTGTGGTGTGGTGCCGGCGGTCGCGGAGATCGCACAGAAGGCTCCTAGGGAGTCGGAGTCACAGTGTCGACGGCCGGATGCTGTCTGGGAACGCCTGTTGCCTGCACGGCGCGAGTTTCCGGGCAGAGAGCAGCGACAGCGACAGCGACGAGGGGGATGGCAAGTCGTTGTGGTGGTGATGAGTGGACTCGAGCGCGAGAAAGGAGCGAGGCGAGATGAACTTGACACAATTTGGCGGGTTGACTCGCCGATTTAGGTTTAGGGCCGGCCGAATTTTATGGATTACCGGCTGCGGCGAGAGGCGTGTCGACACGGAGAGACGTTGATGAGCTCAGATAGTTCTATCGCGAGAAAGAGTGGGCGCCGAGTGAGGCACCGATCGATCCGCGGGTTCTGCTGCTTCTCGTAACAACGCGGCGGACGCTCGACCCTCGTGGTGCACACACCAAGCAGCCTCAACTTTCAAGATCCGTGTGCTGGCCAGGGGTAGGTAGCAGATCACTTGTTAGAGATTATTCGTAGACGCAGGCAGCAACTCGTCAACACCGGAAAGGAGCAGGAATGCAGTCTCGTTTGAAGCACGCACACATGACAAAGGACAGACTGCACGCAGAAAACTCTTCTCCTCCGCTCCGCATCCTTGACGCTTGACGCATTCGTATGATGAAGGGGTGAGCTTGGCCTTTACCAGCGGTAGTCGAGAAAGCGAATCGGCTGTCTGCGCTGGTCCAAGGAGCCCTTTCCGCACTCCGCGACGTCCGCAGACCCGCACGGCGGCCAACAGAAGGACAAAGACGAGACAAGTGGAATGACGAGGTTTTCTCAAGACTCCAGTCTTTTGCCCTCCCACCCTCCTCTACACTAGTACTCTTCCCCTCATCACCGGCATCACCTCCTCGACCTCCATCTGCAGCTGCTATCTCATGATCCATCACATACAGCTGACAAATGTGCTGGCCGCCAATGCTCGCCGCGACACCACATGCCTGCACTCCTCTTATTTATTATGAGGGAGCTTATGATGTGGAGACTTTGCTCGCATGAGCCGGTCTTGTGCTAGTCGCTCGTTGGCGTTTTGTGTCATGCCTTCGGGAAAGGCCAAAAGCAAAACCCTCCACCTGGCGCACCCACCCACCTTCCTGATCTTACCAAGTCCCTCCACGACTGTGGCTTTGGTGACCCTCGCCGACGGCTCCGGAGACCTTCGATACTCATGCTGCCAACACCGCGAATCCGCGAGGATGCGTCCAACACCGAAACTACTGCAGGCTCCATCCTGAGCCATCCCTCGGTTCTAAATGGGAAAACTTCCGATGCTCGTGACATTTTTAGACACGTTTTTTCTCACTGTTCGCCGCAGCTATCCGCCGCCTCCCAAGTCGAACAGTCATACATGATGCATCATCGCACGCTTCCAAGCACTGCCGACACCGTGGCATCTGCGTGCCTCCTCACGACCCGATGTGGACTGATAGGCGAGATGGGTTTCTACATCCTCTGTTACCTGCCCGTGAAAGCCTAGCTTTGTCGACTCGTGTTAGAACACGACCATGTCAGGACGCCTGCCTACTCACATCGCAAGTCGTGGCCACATGCTTCACAGGTCGGGCAGATGTCTCGAAACAGATTGTTACCAAGGCAAACACGAGTACCACTATCGATGCCAGCATGGATTGCTCATCAATCACTGCTGATTGTCCTAATCTCATGGCCGTCGCTATAAACTCTTGTTTGTGCGAGGGCCGTTTTGTGCTGACCTGCCCTCCCACAACGGAGAACACGGCTTCATCAAAGGTAAACGGCAGAAGACAACGTCTCATTCTTTCCTCACAAATACAGATTCCATTGCAGCTCTTTCCACTTGAAGAATAAAAACCAATATTTCCCGCCTTCCCAGGCGGCGAACTTCGAGGCGCTTAGACATCAGCTTTGCGCCATATCTGCCGAGCCTCTTGCAGCAGCCTGCATGTTGCAAGCTTTGCGAGGCTGCTGACCGCAGACTGCGTAGATGTACCACTGTAACGCCCAGAAGTACTCACAGCTAAGACGTGCGTCCGAGACAGTTACTGGGTGCAGATTTCGGTCAAGTTTATTGAACTTCCGGGTTCCGATTGGATGCCGTGCATATGCACGTTTTGCGGGAGCTGCGTTGTCGTCGGCAGAGGCTGAGACATTCTTAGCTTTTGGTGGTATGGGAATATTAAACTTCACATATATTGTTTTCCAGGCCATATTGCTTTTTGGGCATCCGAGATGTTGGGTGTTGGAGCTTGGATTCTGCCTGATGTCTTGGATCCTTCACCGCGTCAGCCTCGATACAGCACATGTTGGACCCGAAATGCACGCTGCTTCCCTTTGACGTCTCCTGACTGTCGTCGCCAAAATCATGAGCAGGCTGAGCACCGAGACCGAGGCTTGGACGAAGGATCTATGCTGGACACCTCTCTCATGGGACTGGCTTTCGCGGGTCAGGCAGCAAGTTTGTTGCCGACTTCATAGGCTTTGCTTGTCGCAATCACAGGCATGGCGCAAGACCGTGCCTGTGACCGATAGCTTGTTGCTCGAACATGTGCAACTTTCGACGGGTTCGACGGCACTTCTCTGCGACCTTCTGCCGCAAAAGTCGACATCCGAGAACTTCCTGAAACGCAACATCAGCTTCTCTCGTGTCGTCTGCTCTTCATGTCGTCATGGTTTGTGACCAGTAGTAAGGTGCTGATCTTGGCTAGCAATGGTACGTGTGCACACGGCATAAGCCAGATGAACAGATCTGCCTGGTCGTCTTTCTCTACTACAGTAGGCTTGTGATACCTTAGTACACCACTTGCCAAGGCTGCCACACGAATTTTGGCCGATGTCTGAATTGAGCTATATATATAGCTAAACTTTCACGTGACGATATCAAGTATGACCTTGAAATATACCTATTACATCCGGGTTGAGAATGCAGTACTTGCAACCCAAGGAGGCTCTCGAATCGAGACATGGCTTCGAGATGTTGTGTGAGACTCAGGGGTTCGAATATGCTAGAAGACCAACTCTGAGACATACAGTACTTCTCAATTCTCGTCAGTTTGCTCAACGTAATCCTCAGGTCCACCGGTAGTTCATTGACCTCTTCGATGGAGCCGTTGTACGAAGTGCTTGCCAGGGAGGCAGATCGTATTGGCATCGGCATCTTCGAGTCCAAACGCTGGTACCCTTCAGACGCCGATTCTTGCTGTAACGGCCACTGGTCGCGCTCAGGTTGAGTCTCAGGTATTCCTTTTGGTTCACATTGCGACACGAATGGCTGTATAAGCGGAGGACCTTGAGACTTTCGCTTTCCAGGTGAACTCGATCGCTCCCTCATATCAAGATTAGACCCAGGCAAGCCAGTGATGGATTTTCTGGCGGTGAGAGGCTCTTCATCGCTGCTTTCATCTTCAAAGATATCGACCGTGCGGTGTCCAAAGTCGATCTGGCTGTCGAGAGATTCCATATTTGCAACGCTGTATTCCGGCCGAACGCTCTTGATTGGACTTGGTAAAGACTGAGTGACCTGGGTCCAGCGCCTGGGCGAGTCCGAATATCGGATGTCTTTGTCTTGCTCTGCAGGCAAGTCCAGATCCATCGGTTCAAAGCGAGCGCGAGCGTTTTCTTGTTGGAAGGCGGTATGCAGAGGTCGATGAGTGACAGTGTATGTCGATTCGCGCGTAGTTGGTCCTGCAGCCCTTAATCTTGTTACACAACCATTGTGGTTGAAGACTTGCTGGAAGTATGATACCAACAGTCTACTCCGAGAGATTGACGCGACCGCGGCGAGTTCGCCTCGAAGAGCTGTCGTCAAAACAACTGTCTGGAATGTGGTTTTAAAATGAGGTGCCAAGACCTTGCATGTAGAGTGAGGGCTACACAAACCGTAATGTTTGAACATTTGAACCATAGTTCAATAAATGCCCATGTTGTATATGCTATGCGGCAATACTGTTGTTGGTCCTGCAGCCGAGTTCACGTCGTACAAGATTTCGGCCATCGTGTCATTGATTGGGGTAGATCAATTGTTTCTGATAAGGCAACTGTCCCCTTTTCCAACGAGCTCCGGAAGAGCTGCCTAGGATGTCGCTCGATACAGTCGTCACGAAGTAGTGCGTAAGTAAGTGGCGCTCGCAAATACATGGATGCAGTGTTGCTGCAATATCTCAAATCGTCGCTTGCTCGCAAAGTATCGACCGAAAGGACTAGCCAGACGCTGCTGCTCACAATTAGTGATCAGGGCTGTTAGAGATGTATCAGTAGTGTGCTTTCAATAGTTCCTGCCATGTACAAGTAGGGACGCTTCCCATCAAGGGATTCCTTCTATTGGTGAGTGCTCTGGTCCATCTTCTATCACATCACAACTTGGAGGTCTTCATCTCCTTGGCGGCCATTTCGCTGCTACCCATTAGTCTTCGATTTGGTCTCGTGTGAAGGTATGACTTACCGCAGCACTTTCTTCAATGTCTTGCCGGAAGGGTTCTTAGGTATTTCGTCGATGAAGACGACACCTCCCTCAGGCCGCTTGAATTTGGCCAGTCTCTCGCCCATGTAGTCGAATACCGATTTTTCGTCCAGCTTCTTCGCCTCTTCGTTTTGTCGCTTCACAATATAGGCTCGTGGATACTCGTCATCAGTCCCGCGCTTCTTGACTCCAATTACAGCAGCATCATATACTCCTAGATGCTCGAGCAGGACCGATTCTAGCTCTAGAGGTACAACCTAGAAGCCTCTAACCTTGATCAACTCTTTCTTGCGGTCTACGATGTACCACTTCCTAGTCTCTTTATCGCAATATGCAATGTCGCCAGTGTAGAAGTACCCGTCCTTGTCCTAACTGTTTACTATGGCCTTCTCGTCTAGGTAACCACGGATGACAGTGTCGCTACGAATGCAGACCTCTCCTCGTACATTATAGCCGGAGATGTCTTTGTTTGCGTCCGCCGGATCGACTAGTTTCAGCTCAACGCCTAGTACAGGACGGCCAACCTGAAAGTAAAGTAACGAAGTCAGTATGATCTCAGTCAGAAGATAAGGGTAGGCTTTAGGACCCTATCTATGCCTGCTATGATAACGGCGACCTATACGTACCTAAGGCTTTTTACTCGTTTTCTCTATCTTATTAACATTCAATATAGTAGTTTCTCGTTAACACTATTACTATAGCGTAGGGTTAGAAGCTAGTAAGTGAAATATTACTAGCCGCCGCGGCGGTAAGGGTAAGGCTACTAAATTTACCTACCTTACCGTCGCCGGCGGAGCCTTTTTATTAACATCTCCTATACT
>MWSQ01001864.1:0-71805 GCA_002116395.1 Ramularia endophylla | reverse complement strand
CGGTATAGCGTATAGCGTATCTATAGATAGTAACAAACCGTAAAACGATGAATTAATAAAAATGGAGAAAGCGAGAAACTCGAGAAACTCGAAAAAGCGTGTTTTCGAAAAAAGCGTGTTTCCGCACAGTGGTCCATCTCGGTCGCCATCCAGATCACCCCACGCCCGCATGACGAGACGGACCCAGCACCTGCTATAAAATTTGGACAGACAGACGCTTCTAACACAAACAACAACACTGTGCTTCAAATCACACTTGATAGCACACAACGAGATGGCGGGCGGAACCAAGAAGAAGAAAAAGCCAGCTGCCAATCCCGCCAGAGGCTTCGCCACGACCTCAGTCGCATCAAAGCCAAAGACCGAAGATGCTTCTGAAGCCACAAGCACGGATCCTTCAAACGTGGCAACGCCGGCTGTTGCTGCGTCTGCTGCCAAAACTACTTCCTCTCGGCCCACACAGAACGGTTCCGCCGCTCCAGAGAGGGAGCTCCACGAGCTCAATCCAGAAGAGCTAGAAGCCCAGCTAGAGGCGTCCGAGTTGCAGCAGTTTGTCGAAAAACATGGGCCCAAAGTCAAAAAGGAAACTGCTCGACAGGTCACCCGTCTCCAAACCGACAGGCGACTTCTCCGCGGTCAGGCGGACTTTCTCTCTGTCAAGGACTGGCTGCCCGACGAGTTGATGCAGCAAATTCTGGATCTGACTCTCGCCGATTTGAAGCATGATTCCAACACCGAAAAAAAGTCAAGCTCCCCGGTTGGAGATGACTTGGTTGCAAAGGTATGGCAGCTTCGCCAATGTCTCCTTGATCTCGCAATTCCTTTGGATCGAGTGAGTGAGGTCGTGGGATGGATCATTTCCAACCCACCTGCTGAGTCGTCTGCAAGCCTGGCTTGGGGTCTAGAAGAGTGCTTAGAGTGGTTGGCACTCCACTGTGAAGTCGGAGAGTTGGATGTGTACGACTTTACGAAACAGAAGATTATCGTATCCACTGCAGACGCTCCCGAAGAAGTGTCCGACAATACTGAGCCAGAAGACTGGAAGACTGCCAAGAAGAAGAGAGACTCGCCAATCTCGAACAGCGAGAAGGAGGATTCACCTCCAGATGTTGATGATGATCTCGATGTCAGCGAGGTTGAGAGCGACATGGAACCCGATGAGCTACTCTCAGTCTACCTGCGCACCAAAGCAAAGCTTTATGAGCTTAATCCAGCTGCAGACACTACTGGTAAGAACAAGAAAGCTCCGAAAACGCCATCACGCGGCGTCAACAGACCTTTGGGAGAGCGTAAACTTGAACAAAAACTTCAAAAGATCGAAGGCGATGTTCTGTTCGACAAGCGCGAGGCAGACTATCATTGGGGTGCTCAAAAGATCGAACTCGCCCGGAATGTTGCAGAGCGGAAAAAGCTGCAGCTTCAAAGCAATCCAAAATCTTCCTCGGAACGGACAGTATCGCCAGCTCAGCAAGAAAACGCAATCAGCGACGAAGCAGAACGACTTGGCCAGGAGCTCCTCGCGGAGACAGCGGACGGGGAGGATGCTGACCTGTTGAGCGGCATGTTTGATGCCCTTCCCGGAGTTGACCAGTCCGCGAGTGCTGAGGACGGAGCAGCCAGTGCCAACGTGACGGTGAGGGACTTTGGAAAGCTCATTGGGATGAACCCAAAACGTGTTCTTGAGGAGGCTTGCAAGGCGCGAGACACTCGTTGTAAGCAGAGCTATAAGATGGTATCCCCTACCACTTACGCTAGCCGGCACTCCGTGACAATTCAATGGACCAAAGACCAGGAATCTTTCGAGTATTCCTTCTTGCCGGACGTAGCTGTCAGCTATAAGCCAGGACGATTCACCTTCACCATGACCGGAATCGCCGCGCCCGAGGTCGCCCAAAGCGAGGCATATATCGCTACCGCGGCACTTTTCTTGGTCTTCTCTGGTTCGCCAAAGGAGGAAAAGGCACACCTGCGACTTCCTCCCGCGTATCGCAATCTCTGGGACGAGTTTGCGCGTTCAAAGCAGAACCACATTCAGGCAGAGGACCGCACAACTGTCAAGGAGGTTCGAGCGCTCATTGAGCAACACCAAAATCCGGAAGACGACGACGACGACGAAGTTGTTTTCAACGCCAACCTTCGCCGCCGCATCGATGGTGCTAGTGGTGCTTCGACACCCGTGAAGAAACAAGAGACGCGCAAATCTACGCAACCCGTCTTTGTCGAGGAACTGGCTCAGATGTGGGCAAGGAAAACTTCGACCTCCGCTTACCAGCGTATGTTGATCGGGCGTATGAACCTGCCCATGTTCCATTTCCGGGCCGCCGCTCTCGACACCATTCAACGCCACCAAGTCACAATCCTGTGCGGTGAGACTGGTTGTGGAAAGTCTACACAATTGCCGGCTTTCATTCTAGAGAATGAGCTGGCGAACGGACGACCGTGCAAAGTGTACTGCACAGAACCTCGACGTATATCGGCCATCTCTCTTGCGCAAAGAGTCAGTGAGGAGATGGGTGAGAATAAGGGTGACGTCGGCACTTTTCGGTCTCTGGTTGGATATGCCATTCGGTTGGAGTCGCAGACCACATCACAGACAAGGCTTGTGTATGCCACCGTTGGGATTGTTCTGCGAATGCTGGAGAACGCTGATGGATTGAGCGACATTACTCATCTGATTCTTGACGAGGTAAGTGGAACTCAATGAAACTGCGCACATCTGAGTGTATCGCGCAACGCCTGTGTCCCGCGGAGCCGTGTACTCTCTGCCTTACATCTGCGAAGATGCACCGCGACGCTATACCAAGACTCTTTTAACATTGCCGCTAATACTTGAAAGGTTCACGAACGCAGTATTGATACAGACTTCCTATTGATAGTGCTTCGATCCCTCATGACCAAGCGACCAGACCTCAAAGTTGTACTCATGAGTGCTACAGTTAATGCTCAAAGGTTTTCGGAGTATCTCGATGGCGCTCCCATTATTGATGTGCCAGGCCGAACGTTTCCTGTCGAGGCAAAGTTTCTTGAGGATGCCATCGAATTGACTGGCCACACGAATGAAGACGCAGCTACCGCAGCTGTTGACGAGGACGCGAATGACGAGGACTCTCAGGAGAAGGGGACCGGCGAGCTTAATGGCTACAGCAGACGAACGCAAAACACCCTTGCAGACTACGATGAGTACCGAATCGACTACAGCTTGATTGTGAAGCTCATTGAAAAGATCGGCCATCACGCGCAATATCAAGATTTCAGCAAAGCCATCCTAGTATTTCTTCCTGGTATCGCGGAGATCCGCCAGGTGAACGTTATGCTTTGCGGTCATCCACGATTCGCCAAAGGCTGGAGAGTGTTTCCTTTGCACTCGACTTTCTCGAGCGAGGACCAGCAAGCAGCTTTCGAAATTCCCCCGCACGGCATCCGCAAGATTGTCCTTGCTACCAACATTGCAGAGACTGGTATCACTATCCCAGATGTCACCTGCGTCATCGACACTGGCAAGCACAAGGAAATGCGTTTCGATGAGCGTCGTCAGATGTCTCGACTGATACAAAGCTTCATCGCCCGCGCCAACGCAAAGCAGAGGCGTGGTCGAGCAGGCCGTGTTCAGCAGGGTCTCTGCTTCCATTTATTCACCAGATATCGGCACGATCATCTGATGGTCGACAGTCAGACGCCCGAGATGCTTCGCCTGTCACTGCAGGATCTCGTGATGCGAGTAAAGATCTGCAAGCTGGGAGATATTGAGCATGCCCTGTCACAAGCTTTGGATCCGCCGTCGAGCCGGAACATCAGGAGAGCTATTGATGCGCTCGTTGAAGTCGGCGCTCTCACCGCTGGAGAAGAGCTTACATCGCTAGGAAACCAGCTCGCTAAACTTCCACTCGATGCACAGCTCGGGAAGCTGATCTTGCTTGGGAGCAATTTTGGGTGCTTGGACTTTGCGCTCACAGCCGCTGCCACACTATCATCGAAAACGCCGTTCTTGAATCCAATGCATCAAAAAGGGAAAGCCGACACCATACGGCTTGGCTTCAAGCGCGGTGACTCGGATCTTCTCACCGTTTACAATGCGTACATTACCTGGCGCAAGATATGCACCACACCTGGCATGTCAGAGTTCTCATGGTGCAACAAGAACTTCCTCAGTCCGCAAAACCTTGGCAATATCGAAGATCTCAAAGCCCAGCTCCTCAGCTCACTGGTAGATGCCGGTTTTGTGCATCTTGGTCTGGAAGAAAAGACTGCACTGAACAGAATGCGCCACAACTCGCGCCACCGGAACTTTGTCATGCTGCCGTCGCAGTACATCAAGTCAGATGAGAACGATACTCTCGCATCCTCCGTCGTGGCTTGGTCTTTCTACCCGAAGATCATTAAACAGGATGGCAAGGGCTGGCGCAATATCGCCAATAACCAGTCTCTGGGCTTGCATCCTACCTCCGTCAACAAAACGTCACTGGGCCAGGACGTCAAATTCTTATCTTTCTACAGCATTATGCAAAGTTCATCCCGCTTCACCAATGCACAGGAGACTTCGCCTGTGGCCGAAATTCCGCTACTACTGATGTGCGGCGACGCAGTATTTCACATGTATGCTGGTGTGATCATTGTTGATGGTAATCGGTTGCGACTCAAAGTTAGAGATTGGAGGACAATGGTTGTGTTGAAGGTTTTGAGAGCCAAGGTGAAAGAGATCATGGGGAAGTTGTTTAAGAATCCGGGGCGAGAATTGGGAGACCGTCCGAGGCGATGGATGGAAGGTGTTTTGGAGAAGATTTTTGAGAGACAGCATGTTAGGAATCTTGCGCTTGCTGGGAGTAGGCCGTAGATTGGGAGATGATGGACAGGTAGAGGTAGAGGCGGTGAGTTTGGACTGTAAGTTGTACGTGTAGCAGGAATTGTAAGCCCATGGCTGGTTATTTGGCCAAACCTGATGATCTAGCATCGACAGATAGAAATCGCCGTTGCTAGCACTCACCAGTCTGGCTGCCAATTAGAATCTCCCAAAGAGCTCATTGAAGACTTCAACCGACTCTCTTTCTTTCGCAACCGTGAATTTGGACCACGAATAGCTTCAATTGAAGACCTTCTCCCCAGATCGCTGCAAAGTGAACGCCTTTCCTATGTCAAAGTCTAGCCGCTCTCTCACTCCAAACATTTGCTCCGTCTCTCATCGCAGCCACGGCTACAACCCTCCCGTTGACATTGTGCATCACCACCCATCGACTTGACACACATGACATCTCGGCATTGAAATCGAGGGCCGTCCTGGCAGACGAAACTACTCAGCTGTGCTTTCGATGGAGGCTGGTTGCTCAACTTACGAAAATTGCTTGAATTGGCGGCTTCACAGCTAAACCGAGAGACAATAACGTCGCTAGGAGTGCGATTGTGGAAAGGAGCTTCATGGTTGTATGTATGTTGTATGTTGATGCCTCCAAGGTTACGGAGGAATTGTTGTTGGAGTTGAAGTTGTTGGAGTGCGATCGCGTTGCCCCTGCTGAGGCGATTTGGAACAGGTTAACGGTGAATACAGCAGCGCTAGCCGCATATCCATCTCTTTACAGTCGATATTTCGATCTTGGCGAGCTAGCTCGCCCGTTACAGATGATACTATAATTATAACTTGATCTGCATGTATTCGCCACACTCGTGTTTTGACGCGTCCGCCTTGCCGCGGTCAGCCATGTTTCAACATCAACATCGCCAGACCCGGTTGCTTGAAAGCACGACAGCTACTACTAGAACAGCGATCTATTGCGCCGGCGAGGCGGCGTCTCTCATAGTTTGCACGCGGCGTGCATTGGCATCGGAAACAACATTGCGGCAAAGCATCGAATACCAGTACGGACGAGCTGCTTGAAGACGTCGCGCACTTTTCGATCGTTGCACTCGAAGAGCAAGCCACATTTGTATCTCAAAAGTCAGCTAATGTGTAGCATCCAACACTAGGCTTCCATGGCGCCATGAACTTTCCGACCGTGGAGTAATAAAGTCCTTTTACACTGCTTCTCCTGTGAGTGTCTTCACACGCTGGCCATCATAATAGACGCCATCCGTAAGCGTTTCAGCCGCCTTTCCTTTATATGGCAGCTCGTTCAAGAAGTACCAATGCATTTGCTGCTTGTATCCCTTTTGCTGCCAGTCATTGACGGTGCCCTTTGGAAAGAAATCAAGCGTTGCAAGAGGCGCAGTGTCATGAGCTATCAGCACCAGGACATTTGGCTGGGCGTCAAAGTCGAAAAGTGACCGGATAGACTCCATGGCTGATTTTGGATCATCGTACCAGGACTGAGACGGATCGGCGGAGCACCGGTAGAAAGCACTCTAAAAACCTGTCAGTGTTGACATCACCGGCACCTTTGATTCAACTCACCGTCCTGCTATTCTCCTGGTCCGGATGGCACTCTGTAAATACTGAACAAGGGCAGGGACTCGGGAACCTCTTGTTGAGAGCAGTGATGGATGGGATTGGATCTGGCAGCGGAATATAGCTGCTAGGCCTTACGACTCCTGGGAAATGGCAAATATCCCCTCCCAGAAAGGCATAGGTGTCCGGAGTTGTCCTTACGAGAGCCGAAATATGGCCAGTCGTGTGGCCAGGCACGTTGAGGATTGTGAGTGACCCGTCGCCGAAGTAGTCGTGGGCCTGGTATCCTCCAACCTTGTAGTCGTCACTGAACGGCGCCTCAACGACGTTTCTGTCTTTGAAGTCTGCCTCCAGCATTGTGGAGTCCTCTCTTGCAGGATAGCCTGGAAGGAATCTATCCCGGAAGCCAGGTCCAACGACGAGATCGGTTGATGGGTCCAGCCGGGAGATGTTGCCACAATGGTCGAAATGCCTGTTGATTCCCGGATCAGTCCCATGTTCAGAAGTGAGGGAATTTCTATACAAGGCAAACATACCAGTGACTCAGAATAAGAGCCTTCAGCTTATTGGGATCCACGCCGCCTTCCTTCAGGATATCTGGCACTTCTTTCTCAACACGAAGACCTGGCACTCGCTTGCTGAGGACTTCAACTACATGTGGAGCATGATTCTTCCAATCAGTCCTGCAGCCAAGATCGAATGCGACTTCGGCTCCGGAAGGATGCTTGATGTAGAATGTGATTGTCGGAAGGTTGAGCCAATCTGATAGGTCAGCATGATTCTCATCTGGTTTTTGTGTCCCAAATAACGCACCATGACCTTTGATAGGAGGCTCAACGAGTGTGTTTGGAATTGAAATAATGTCACAAGTGCTATTAATGGCGAATAATTCGCATGATTCCGCGCCCTTAGGAAGGTTGATGTTAGGCACAGGCTTGGGCTTTGGAGTGTCAGACATCATGCAGAACGTGTTACTTTGACTAGGAGTTACCAGTATAAAAAGACCTTGATGGTCAAAGGGGATAACAGGTGAAGTATTGTTCGGGATCGTTAATGTAGCTCTGCGGATATGACATCGTTGCTCAAGATCCCCACTTTCGCTGTCCCCGCACGAAGCTGGTATCGGCTGTATGGTTGTGTCTCCTCTACGGGCCGTCTTACATAGCCGATGGCAATATAGAACGAATGTCGGATGAACGGACGTGTCACCCTGGATGTAACACCTTGGATATACTGCTTTGTCCATGTGCCAAGAGTGTGGCTTGCCCTTGAATCGCATAGATCCGCGCTACCGTGTTCATTGCGAGCATTAACCTATTTGGGAAGCTGGCTGTGAATGATTGCTAGCGTGGAAATGGGAGAGATAGGGCTAATCATCCATAGTGAGATGGAGAGAGAGCTTTGCCTTACTTGACTCTGCTTATGCCTATGTGTAATGTAGCAAATATTTGATAAATACATATCATTATAGAATGTGAAGGCCCAGTTTGGAAAACGTCGCAAAGGAGTAATTTGGGAAATTGAGCGTATTTACCACAAACGGTACATACATTATTAGCATGATAGATAGCTCCAGAGGTCAGGAAGCTGGCCTTGCTTCGTTCATGCTATTTGTACCACTTCAAAAAGTATAACAATCTATGACAAGCCATTTTAGGAGCTAAGAATCCATGAATGCTTGCTCATAGAACTGCATCTCATTCGTCTCGTGCCATGCGTCAGTTCGGAATGGCATAGGCTTGTCGGCAAACGCCGCTCACGCGAAAGAAGACTCTTCTGCCAGAATGATCTTGGGTCTACGACCAAGGTAGGAAGGCTTCAGACTCCGAGTATGGCCAGACATTGCTAGGCACAATGTATTACTTGCCTTGTCGTGGCTGTCACAAGATGTAGCACTGCCATGTGCCCTTTTTAACACACAAGAAAGTTAAGCCATTAGCATCCTTCGCAGTGTCTTTACTTGTACTCTTGCTCCTTGTCTATGGCAGTCAACAAAACACTTGTTTCGAGAGTGTAGCAAAGTAGCAAGTGATGTGAAGAAGAAGAGAAAAGTCGTACTTGGGCTCGACGCAAAAATGCATACAATAGGCCATAGTCCCAAAGCGGCAATGATTCACTCAATGTAAAAGCCTAAATGAGTAAATTGAACTGAAAAGTGCTTCTAGTTGCTGATCATCACAAATGCCGAGGATGAAGAAGCGATCACATTCACTGGATCAAAACTCCTCACCACAAAAGAATCATCTCTTTTCCATTTCCCCCAGTACCAAGACTCATCATGCGGTCTCATAATTTCTTACTGACTGCTTTGGTGACTGCCGCGCCGTCCTTCGCGACTGCTGCGACTTGCACGTCTCACACTATTACTGTCGAGGCGACAGCAAACAACCGGCTTGTCCTTGCGCCCAGTCTAGATCTTACGAGCGTCTCTGGGGTAGAGTCGCTTCTTTCATCGGGGGCTGGTTTTCTCGGTCAACTCGTTGGATACATCCCTGTCAGTGGAACATATCAGATTGCTGCAAAGTATTGTGAGCCTGCGCTTGGTTCTCCTGCATCGCGTGCGAAGGAAGTCCAACTTCTGCTGCATGGCGTACCATACAATTCTGTAAGTCTACGAGCTCCGACCGAGAAATCTCGTGTACCGGCGTTCAACAAGCTGACAAGGCTCGACAGAGCTACTGGTTCGGCCTTCCTGGCAACCCCGACGGCGCAGAAGAGTACAACTGGGTCGACTACGCCACCTCTCAGGGCTACCCGGTTCTGGCATTCGACAACCTTGGAGCTGGAGATTCGCAGAAAGCAGATCCCATCACAGAAGTTCAGCAACCACTTCAGCAAGCCATTCTGCATGAGATCACTTCCATGTTGCGTCAAGGCGAGTTGGAGTTCGCTCCCACAGCCGAGAAAGTCATATATGTCGGGCATTCACTGGCTTCCGTGGAGGGTAACGGCATCGCCACAAAGTATCCTACCGACTTCGATGCGATGATTCTGACGGGATACTCATACACGCTCGTCGAGGCAGCTCTAGGACTTCTCCTGACGTTTCTCACTCCAGCTCAAGTCCAGAACCCGACCAAATTTGGTAGTTTCGCTCCCGGATATCTCGCTTTTGGATCAAGCGAAGGCAAACGCAACTCGTACTACGCACAAGATGGTAGCTTCAGCGCAGCACTAGCGGAATATGACTTCGTTCACCAGGATACCATCACCGTCGGGCAAATCATTTCTGCTTTTAGCGGTCTTCAAAAAGCCGACGAGTTCACCGGGGACGTTCTCGCTCTCACTGGGGCGGAAGACGCATTCTTCTGCGGGCCAACAGGCTCCCGAGCTCTGGGACCACAGTCTTGCGGCACTGGAAACGACAGTATACCTGCTAAGAGCAAAGTGTTCTTCCCAAATGCCAACTTTGACTATTATCTGGCGCCAAACACATCGCACGCCACCACCTTGCACTACTCCACTCCAGACAGTATCAAGAGAGCGCATGATTTCTTGGCGGAGAATGGATATTAGTATGTCCCGTGTGTAATCAGGGTACTAGATCACCAAAAGTCAGCATGTCCTATTTTCTCCCTCAAATTTGCGTGTGAGTTCGTCTGATGCAACATTATCTCCGACAGCGGCGAGGTAGTCTCGAGGTCCCGTAATAGCAGATATGTGGTACATATAGACTTGCCAGCAATACGTCAAGGTACTTGCGGTTGACGTACGCTGTTACAGTAGGTAGGTACTGTATGTGTATCATGCCACCTTCACCCTTGCCGCATTTGACAGAAAGCAAGAGGACATAAGGCAAGGTAGTCTTGGCCGGGGGAACTTTGGATCGATGTGTCGGTTCGCTCATAATCTTTGAAGCGATCGTTTGTTCGTACCTCTTCCTAATAATGAATGAATGGATTTTGTTGGCAGTGGGTACGACCTGGCGTTCCGGTCAGACACAACTTCAATTTTCGGCCAAGCTGGAAAGGAAGCAGCTTCAGGAATGGTACTGCCACGCTTCGCGAAAACTGTCATGATCGTCGGTAATTGGGGCAGCGACCATCAAAAATCACGGGTGTGGTGGGCGTGATTGAAGGCAACAGGGCAACGCCCCTCGGGGTCGGCGTCGGCGTTGGCGGCGCTAGTTGGCGGCGCTAGAGGAGAACTACAGCGAGTACAGTCAGCAGGGAAAGCTCTTCGGCTCCAACGAGCATGAGTGGTGACACCAAGTCACACCGAACACATCCCCTCTCACGCTTCTGCGATCTCCTCTCTGACGCACGATTCTTGAATTCCCGATCACCGTAGGACGCGTGATGCGAATGCACCGCGACAAGCCACGGGATAGAAGATCGTCAGCACAGGACGTCTCGAAAACTGTTTCTGCGACCTGTCACTGTCACATAACTTCGATATGCGACGTATGACTCTTGGGTCACCAAGTGACATCAGAATATCCGTTAAGGAGAATGTTCTGAATGTGAACGTGCTGATGAGTTTCATCAATCAGAAGCAACAATGATGATATATGGGCTTCCACTGCTGACAGGTAATCAGCACCAATGAAGGAGCAAATATATCACCACAGTAACGAGAAATGCTCGTTGATATCCTGGTCTACGAATAGCATACGGAAACTGTCCTCCAGGCTATCCCAGAGGAAGTCGAAAACTGGGTCTGTATCGTGATGAGCCTCCTTGGTACCGATGACGAAGAAGCCGCAGTCGGCACGAGTCAAGACGAATTTACGTTTCATCCCAATGCAGGTACGAGGCGAGCGCATCAACAGGGTCTTTACATGTGCTTTTACCTTACCTTGCCTACCTACAACCTCACTCGACTGGATTCTCTCCTCTCATAATACACATCCGTATACCTCAACAGTCCTATATCAACATCACCACATCAAAGTGCTTAGCATGGACTGCCAGTTATTCGAAGGCGCGGAGCTTACATCTGAAAATGGCAAAACATACATCGCAGTCAGTTCTTTGGGTCAATCAAATGTGTGGACCGCGGCAGAGAAAGACAACTTCAGCAACGTTGTAGTGCTAAAAGCACCTTCGGACACCGATGACCGCGGATCCTGGCCACAATTCCTACACGAGATGGTAATACACGAATTGTTCAAGGAAAGCAAACATATCCGAAGACAGGTTGATCGCATCCCACCCAAAGAAGACGGCCCGCCAATGCTCGTTCTCGAAATCGCAGAGATGACTCTTTGGCAAGCTCGCACGAAGAGGCCCATGTCTCGCGGCGAAATCATCGCCATCGTGAAAGGGGTCTTGCAAGGACTAGAAGAGATTCATGCCCAAAGCTTGGTGTATGGAGATCTGAAGATGGAGAATGTGATGATCAGTGGCTTCGACATCGAACATCCTGGCGACGGCAGCAACCTTGAAGTCAAAATTGGCGATCTGGGAACTGTTATAGAGCCTGTCATGGGGACCCTCCAGCCAGTCGCGTACAGAGCTCCCGAAGTTTACTTCAGGGAAGAGATCACCCCGGCCGCTGATATCTGGAGTCTTGGGCTCATCTACAGCCATCTTGTCGAAGCACAAAGCAAGTTCTCGGAGGCCGGCATCTACGATGACTTGACACCTCCCTCTAGCAGTATCAGCCAACGGGTGCGTGCAGTAAAGAAGCAAATATCGAAAGACTATGACTTGCGCAACACAGAATACTACAAAGATTGTGCCCTACCGTCGAGAAGCGCAAGGCCCACGTCGGGGAATCACTGGGAGAAAAGAGGGCTTGACCAGCGCGACAGAGGATTCTTAGAGCGAGTGATGAAGGCTGACCCACGAGAGCGTCCAACGGCACGAGCAATTCTTGCATCATACTGGTTCCAGAGTGGTGGCTTGGAGGATGCGCCAGCAAGTACATCCGACCAAAGCTATGATGGGACGAATGATCTGGCCGTCAAGCCGCCGAAAGTCACAACCGTTCTCGCCAGCACATCGCCAAACATCTCAGTTGCCCTGCCTTCAAGGACTACAAGCATATCGTCCCGGAAGAGGAGAAGCGAACATGTGGAGCTGGAGCCAGAGGATTTGATAGTCTCGCCTACAAAGAAAATGTTTGAGAGAGAATCACTGCCGCAGCAGATCGCACCAGTTGGAGGTGATTCGTCGAAAGGAGGCACGTACCTAAGCTATCGGTAGTTCGTGGGACTTTGCCTTTCCGAACTGAGTGTACGATATTCCTTGTGTACAATACAATTGCAGTGAGGTATCTTTTGTTGATGTTATCGACATCCATGGTGGCATTCTCTTCTCAAGCAAATGTAAGAAGCCATAAGAATCAGCGCCTCAATCGTCTTCATCACTGGTAGCCTCGTGGTTGGCTTTCAGCTTGAACTTGTCCAGTTTGCTCTTGGTCGACGAAGCTAGCTTGAGGTCTGATTCCTCATCATCATTGTCGTCCTCAAAATCGTCCTTTGCGGACTTGCGGACTGCCTTCACTTTCGATTTGCTCTCGGACGCCTGGTACTGAGGACGGGTGACCTCAATATCTTTTGCCCTCAAGATTGATTCAACTTGTGGGAGGAGCTCGCATACATTGTTGAATTGCTCGACTGTGAGAGAGATGCCCTTCGACGATAATGTCAGTTCTGTATGCGGGAATGTCGATAATATGATGTCTTACCTTGCCAGGATTCGTCTTGCCACTTCTCTTGTCTACGTAGTACTCACGAATCGACACCATCGTCATGCCTTTGAAGTCGCTGACTTGGAGGCGGGAGATTTCCCAGTAAGGGTTGTCCTCGTCGTCCTTTTGCGGCTCCTTGTCAAGTGCGAACTGCTGTTTGACCTTCTTGCTCTGAGGAGGCTTGTCGCCAGCCGAATCACTCTCGTCTTCAGCCTCCCGCTTGCGAGTCTCGTGTTTTGTCTTCGCCATGATGATGGTCTGTTCGATCAGGGTGATGATCGTTTGTGAACACCTCACTTGACCGTTGATGATTTGGCGAAACGGAGCTTGCACTACCGTGCCTTACCTTAGTGACGCGTTGTCGCGCGTATGAGTAAGCATGCTAAAAACTTCCCGAGTTCATGTCTCCGTTCCTCCTTCTCACTTCTTCCTTTTTCATCTCGCTCAGAGAATCGCGCGCCTCTGTGCTGTATGTTGTGCCCTTGCAACGCTCGGGAAGCATGCCCTTGCCACGATGCCTTGACATTGCGATACCACGCTGCCGAAGCGGATCCGCTGCAGCGGGTCTGTCCTGGCCGAGGGATGGGAGCTGAGCCGATCGCGGGGCACACGACATCACAGCTGGGCAGCACGGGTTTGTCAATCAGTCTGAGCAAGACACCATCATAATCTTGTCTGCCCTGTTTGCACCATGACGACTGTTCAGAAAGTTGCTTTGGTCACCGCTGGAACCGCGGGTCTAGGAGCGGCCGTTTGTCGCACATTGGCAAGGTCAGACTTTCGTCTTGTACGCGACTCCATACTCCTTCAGCCAGGCAATAGCAGCTGATTGTTTGCTCGAACAGGCTATCAATTTCGCCAACAACGGTGATAGAGCAAAGACCTTGGTCGAAGAGTTGAACAAGATTCCGAGTACAAGCGAGGCTACGGATTCGCCTCGCTTTGAGTCCTTCCGAGCGGATGTTGGCGACCGTCCTTCGGTACAGAAGCTTGTCCAAGATACGGTGGCTACATTTGGTCGTATAGATATCGTAGTCTCAAATGCTGGTTGGACACGCATAACCAACTTCTCGAATTTAGAAGAAGGCATGGTCGATGAGGTATTGCTTGTACCAGTATGAGGGTATAGGTTTGAATGCGAATGGCTAACAGTAGCTACAGGATTGGGATAAGTGCTTTCGTGAGAACCTGCCCCGAACAAATCTTGCAAACAGAATTGCTAACGTCAAAAGTCTACAACGTCAAAAGCCATCTTTGGCTGATGCACGCTGCCAAAGCCGAGCTGGAAAAGACCGAAGGTGCCTTCGTTACGACCGCCAGCATCGCAGGCGTAAAGCCGAGCGGAAGTTCTTTGCCATACTCCGTGACAAAGGCGGCGTCGATCCACTTGTCGAAAGCGCTGGCAGTCATCTGCTCTCCCAAAGTGCGCGTTAATGCCGTCTCACCTGGGCTTTTGCTCACTGAGTGGGGTATGAAGTTCCCCGAGGAGAAACGGGAGGCCGCGAGGGACGCAACGAAGTTGAAGCGACTGGCTACCGTAGAAGTAAGTGCGTTCATCAAGTTGCTTGTTAACGCTGCTGACACCAAAGATAGGATTGCGCAGAACAAGTGAGGGCGCTGGCACTCAATCGTTCAATGACAGGTCAGAACATCGTGGTAGACGGCGGTCTAACTTTGTAGTCTTCAATTGCCAGTCTGCCGTATCTACCTTTGTTGTCTGTGCAATAGCACGACGAATGCACAGCCTTAGGGCCAGCAGTGAAATGCGAATACCTTCTTCGCACCGACCAAAAATCGAAAGGTAATGTCCACCACATTCATACGAAAATCTTTCTGGTCAATCTCTCAGGAGACTTGACGCCTTGCATTACAACCCTGCGCAAGCCCGATCGACCTTGCATATCGAGATACTTGCTCGAGCACTGGTGCGTCTGCGAGCCTCGATCGCCAAGCAAGGTTGAGGCTGTTATTTCAACTCATTACAGTTCGCGGCGATGACTTTGAACAACCTAGATCCTGCTGCGCGTGAGGATCTGTGCACTCCTCGTTGAGGCCACATGCTATCGGGAAGTTGCATGGACCGAGTGTGCAACATCGCAACGCCACTGTTCCACTCCGACAGTCAAATCACCTTGCGTTCAGCTCTTAACGCAAGGGACGATTGATGAGGAGAAAGCTGTTATATTTCTCTTTTTGGTCGTCAAATTTCACTGCTCTTCTACAATCATCCAACAGACCAGCACGAGAAACCTCCCATCAGATCTAACACCAGTCACATTGACAAGAAAACATGTGGTCTCAAGGATCCTTTCTCGCCATCTGGGCTTTCATGTTCAGTTCCATCGATGCCGCTCCCTGGCAGAAGCATACGACAGACCTCGTCACACGAGATATCGCAAACATTCTTGCTCCTACCACCATTGGTGTATACCTCTGCCTCGAGTCTTTCTGGAAAGGGAGCTGCCAATATTTGCAGAACGGGCCAGGGCTTTGCAGTACTGGAAACTGTCTTCAAGCTACCATTGATTCCATTCTGACTTTCACATAGTCAAACTTGACAAGACGTTAGCGGGAAAAATTGGCTCTGTAGGGCCCGACGAAGATGCTTCGGGATGTACTTTCTTTCAGTGAGTTGTACATTGCCCCTGCATTCATGTGAAGTACTCCAGCTAATGACTGTTACAAGAAATGACAATTGCTCTGGCCTGCAGCTGAAGGTTGGGTATCCGGGCGAGGACGATCTGGCGACTACACCTCAACACGGGCAGTACGATGATTTTCTCAAAAGTTACATATGCTATTGAGTGGCCAGGTCGAGTGAGAGACCTGTTCAGCATGTATGTTGCTTCTGGGCTGGAACTCAGAAGGATTCGATGCAATACAACATCAGCAGCTCGTATAGTAGTACATTTTGGTCAAATCAGAAATGGCCACATTCAACAAGGCCCGATGTAATGGTGCTATCACCTGCTCCTCTCCTTAGACGATACCTTCCTGTTCGAGTTCCGCTCCGTTGCCATCGTGTCCGACTAGTGAATGTCGTCGCTAGCAGTCTTGGCGAAAGCCAAGATCGCCACTGCCGAGAACAGCGTTCACCAGTTCACCATCCGCCTTGCTGCCTCCACGAGGCATCCCAGACGACAGCATCTTGTGTGTTTGCTTGAGTTCGATGGCTACACCTTGATGGCCTCGTTGTTCGCATATATTGCAAAGTTAACATGCAAATTCCACACTGGCGATTGCTCAACAGCGACCCTCCTCGCTTTCCGCAGAACCCTACCTGGCCTTCCCAGACCTCACCCTGAGAGAAGATGATGATAGGGCACACTCGCCACCTTCCTTTCAAAGCCTCGGAGCCGCCTTACTACTACGGCGCAGAGACCAACCACAACGTTTGGCCTTCTAGATACAGACACACTACCTCGTAGCATAGGTAGCACTTCGCATCTGTACCGAGACTCGCGCGCGCCGACGATTGCAGTTCGTGATAGCCGTTGGTGGAACAGCAGATGATCAGCTCTCCAGTCCGGGTCTTCTATCATGCCTAGGTCCGCTGCTTCAAACCGAACTTCCTAAAAGAGAAAGAGATAGACACTACTAAGTGTGCCAAGCTCATCAGCAGGGCTTGGCCAAGATGTGATCGCCAATAGAGTTGACGACCAACCAGCAAAAGATGGTCCTGTGGTTATGAGACCGGAGTACTAGGTGAGTAGAGGCAAGAGAAAGGTGAGTCTGGTAGGGGCGTGTAGTGTTGGTGAAGATGCATAAAGAGTTGAAGGATATCCGCAAGTGTTGAGAACAGCAAGCATCTCAATCATCTTCTCCTTCGCACTCTTCCAACAGATCCTTAATCTCATAATCATGAGGTTCTCCCAGACCATTATTGCGGCTGCCACGGCGAGCTTCGCTGCTGCCAAGTACATTCGATGTGGCACTCCAAACGCGAACGCTACGCACATAGCTGAAATGAACGCAGTTGTGGACGCTGCGGATGCGAGGGTGATGGCTGCTGCTGCTGTCAGCGTCGATGTGTACGTTCACGTCGTCACTACCTCCACCAAGCAGGGGCAGTACTCGCAGTCCATGGTGAACGAGCAGATCTCTGTCATGGTAGGTTGCATCTTTCGCACCATATTCCGTACTGACGATGTCCAAAGAACGACGCCTACAGCTCAATGGGGGTGTCGTACAACCTCAGAGCCACCGACTTTACGGTGAACAACGCCTGGGCCGCCGCAGGACAAGGCAGTACCGCAGAGAAGCAGATGAAGTCCTCTCTCAAGCGCGGCAGCTACGGTCAGCTCGACTTGTACTTTCTCTCGAATCTCGGTGGTGGACTGCTCGGATTCTGCTACTTTCCTCTCGCCAATCCGACCAGCGCGGACCGCACTCTTGACGGCTGCATCAACCTCGCTGCTTCCCTCCCAGGCGCTGAGGCAACCAACTACGATATGGGTCTAACCGCTGTGCACGAGGTTGGACACTGGTTTGGTCTCTACCACGTCTTCCAAGGGCAGTCATGCTCCGGCAGCGGTGATGGTGTCTCTGATACCCCTGTCCAGAAAGTTGCCACAGAAGGCTGCCCAACCAGCCAGGATTCTTGCCCCAATTCGGCTGGCGCTGACAATGTGAGTATCCCTGAATACTGCATTTTCTTTTGGTGTATGGTTGACTCCTCTCCTCAGATACACAACTATATGGACTATTCTTACGATGCCTGCATGTACCAATTTACTAGCGGCCAGAACAGCAGAGCGACTTCTCTGTATCAGCGGTACCGCGCTGGCAAATAAGCTCGCATACATAGTTTTGGTAATGCTTCATGATGAAATGTTGGAAACGTTTTGAGAATAGCGTTGTATGCTATTGCGTGAAGAGAGCGGACTAGCACGGCGAACGGGCGTTTGGTTGCATGGAGCATAGCGTTGGCGATGGTGGAGGCTGTAGAATTGCTCATCGAAGGCACAAGCGTGATCGAAAGTAGATGATGCGCGGTTCGCTCCATTGCATTGCATTTTGCAAATTTTCACCGTGACACTGATCGTTACCAGGACGGCCACCACACCGGGATTCTGTCCGTGATGGGGGGAGTCTTTCCTGACGAGAGCGACTCCTTCAGACGACTAGGCAAGATTCCGGGAAGTCCACAGAGAAGTTGTGCCGGAATTGTCATCTTTCGGTGGCTGGTCCGTGTGCAGGCGTGGAAGCGTTCACAAACGACCCTAAGCCGAAAGACGAACAGAAAGTAATACCAGTCGCACCGTGACGCGCCGGAACAAGATACCGCTGTCTTTTGATGGTTTCGATTCTCGGGAGGACGCCCGTAGCTCGCGCAGCACAGGCAGGATTCCTCTCCATCATCCGCGCCACATTCGAATTGAAATATGCCCGACAGAACGCCTCGCTAAAGTCATTGCAAATACGAGCATGAAACAGTGTCTTTTTCATCCCAGCAACTTCAATCCTGAGGCAGTCTTGGCCGGCAGCTTCTTCTCGATGCCTGCACCAGTGTTGGCTCTGAGTGGCCCATCTTCTTTCTTGCCCTCCTTGTTCTTCTCCTTCTTGTCCTTGTTGTTCTTGTTGTTCCTCCCCTTGTTCTGGCGCGGATCCTTTTTCACAATAGGCGCAACATTCGCTTTGCTGCGCTGGATAGTGACCGGATGACTGCCGATATACTTGCCCACCATCTCTCGCGCGGCTTTGAAGCCTGTCTCGCCTTCCAGGAAAGATACAAACCCATAGCCTTTCGACTTGGTCGTGCGCTTGTCACGAATCACACGCGCTTTCGCGACGCCGTAATTAGCAAAGGCTTTGGCAAGCGATTCATCCGTGACTTCACCGGCCAAATTGCCAACCATGATGCGGAATTGCTTAGGGTCCCACTCCAGCAACGACTTGTCTTCCCATGTCTCGCCGCCGCCTTTACGCACAACAGTAAGCTTGCTGTCGACCGCACCTGCCTGGCCTTGGGCAGTTGGGCCCTCGCCGGCACTCGTGCCCGCGCCTGCGCCGCGCTGGCCAAGTGGGGCGGTATTGGCATTTTCCATGCGATCGTTCTTGCCCTTCTTCGCGCGATCTTGTTGGTCGGCCGGCGCATACTGCGCCTGCCACATGGCTACCTGCTGTTCATGGTCGGGATCGAAACCGGCACTGGCGCCGCCATATGTCGCCGCTGGTGGCGGAGGCGCAAAAGGGTTTCGGATTTGAGGTGCGGACGATGCCGGCTGGTAGGGCTGCTGTTGCTGTGGCTGCTGAGCATATGGGGCCTGATAGCCGGGTGGGTATGCATACTGCTGAGCATTGTAGCCCGATCCGTACTGGTTGTACTCCATCTCGAGTCGCGATAGTGGTGTCGGTGGTGATGTGGATGTTGTGGTGGGTTAGAATGCGTTCCTCCAGCGAAAGCGAAAGAGATGTCAGATCGTGTGACTAGCGAAACTCTAAATGTCGATATAAATCGAGTAGGCAAGGATGATTCAACATCTGCTCACCGATCACGATGCTTTATGTACAAGGATCAATAGATCGATAGCGGCTTGGCCTATGCAGCCGACGTGTTCACCGGCAAAGGCATCAATTCGACGTTGAAATCCAGAGAGTATTTATAAAAGTGCCTTCCTTCCATTTCAAAGCAACTCACCATCCTTCCATCCCACCAAAATGGCCATCTTCCTGACAGCATTCAAGGCCGTCGCCTTCATCTTCCCAGTCCTATCCATTGGAACAGGTGCTCAAGCTCTCTTCGCTCCAGTCGCCTTCTCTAAGTCATTTGGCCTGCCAGTCGACCAAACAGCATCACCTGCAGCATCCGTGTCAAGCTTCCATAGCTCTACAGCAACAGTGGCCAAGTCGTCCATTACAGAATCCTACATCTCCCTCATGGGCGTTCGACAACTGGCAGCAGGGATTGTACTTGGGGTCTTTGCTCTGCAAGGGAAATATACTGAGAGTGCCACAATGTTCACCATCATCGGTCCGTTGCAGGCAGGAACTGATGGACTATATCTAGCAAGCGGTGGGAACAAGCAGGCTGGTTTGTTTCATGCTATTCCGGGGTTTATCATGGCTGGGCTGGCGGCTGGGTATCTTTACTTTCATGCTTGAGGAGAGAAATCAGAAAAGACTTGATGCTTAGGGTTAGGGTTGGGGTAGTGACACCTTGGGACCATGGCGACGAGTCAGCTCCGCGACAGTGTTGAATGTCTGTGTGGAGATCTCCTGTGATATCCAAGCACTCTGTGGGCATTCAAGAGCTTCGAATAGCCTTGGACAGCCTCAAACAGCTGATCATCTGGGTCATAACGACCATATCGGCGGAATTGGCAATGTTGAAGCACAATACCCTGCACTTCACGACGGAAACTTGGCTCAACTCTTACATAGTTCGTACGGCACTGTGTCAAGGCTGAGTCAAGCGAAGGACAACAGACATCGCAGACCACACGCACTCAAGTGGACGTTCTCGAGAATAAGGAACATGTGTTATGAGTTGTCGAATTGCCTCGCGATCAACATTCTCATTCAACACCTCCAATAGCCTACGTACGCCTCGCTGTTACATCCGTTTCTATCCCAAATACTTTTCATCAATCAAACGTGATCTTGGTTGCGGCTTTCATGTCGGCCGGATCTTTGTAAAATGCACCATACGCGTCATGGGCCTTCTTCTTGACAGTGGTCCCAAACTTCATGAGCTCTTCAGGCACAGGCTGTTCGGCCTTCTTCAATACGTTGATCAAAGCGCCAGCCAATCCCTTCTCGGTCTGCGTGAAGAAAGTGATGGCACGTCCGTCTTGTCCAGCACGGCCAGTTCTAGACATTGCACGTTAGCATCTCTCATCACTGTATGAGCATGACTTTAACATACCTTCCAATACGATGCACATAATCCTCCACAGTTAGCGGGAATGTGACATTCAAAACAAGCTTCACCGCCGGGATATCAAGTCCACGAGCAGCAACATCAGTCGCGACCAACAAAGGAACCTGACCACTCTTGAAAGCCTCCAAGCTCTGAGTCCGCTTCTCCTGACTGAGATCTCCATGAATACCCGCGACTGGGAAGCCTCTTCGACGAATAGTCTCCTCCACACGTGTGGCCTCCTTTTTGTACAAGCAGAACACAAGGATGCGATCCTTCTTGTTCGCGCCAGACTGGTACTTTCTTAATACCTGCAACATGCGCTCCTGTTTGTCATATTCATCCATAACCTCGACCTCCTGCACAATTCTCATATTCGCGCGGAGCTCTCCTGAAGCGTTATCACCAATCGTGATGCGGACTGGGTCCCGCAGGAACTCGCTCGCGAGCTCACGGATTGAAGGTGGCCATGTAGCGGTGAACATAAGGGTCTGTCTTTCGGGTCCAGGTGTAGTTGCGAGAATGATCTTACGGATATCCTGTTCGAAACCCTTGTCCAACATGCGGTCTGCCTCGTCGAGCACAAGGTAGTTGACGCGGGAGAAATCGATCGAGCCGTCTCCGATGAAATCGTTCAGTCTTCCAGGTGTTGCGACGATAATGCTGGAGCCCTTGATCTGCTTTCTCTGCTCATCTTTGTTCACACCTCCGTAGATGCAAGTAGCTTTCAAGCCAGCGGGCTTTGTCAACTTGTTCATCTGCTCTTCGATCTGCAGCGCGAGCTCGCGTGTAGGGCTGACAATGCAGACTTGGATGTGCTTGCCGCCTTTCTGCAGACGACTGATGCACGGCACCCCGAAGGCGAATGTCTTTCCCGAGCCAGTCTCTGCAACACCAATCAGATCTCTGCCATTCATGAGGTATGGCCATGACGCCGCCTGGATGGGAGAGGGTGCGGAGAAGGTGGAGAAGTAGGCCTTCTTGGTGGGCTCGTCAAAGGGAAGGGAATCGAAGGAGATGATAGGACCAAGATCCTCCTTTTTCGGGTCTTCCACGCCAATCTGCTTCTCGGCGTAGTATGCTGCTGCCTCGCTCTTGCTCACACCCTCGACCCTTGCGCCGCCGTTGGCAACAATATCGCCAGACTCCGCGCCGCCACTCGCAAGCTTGGCCGCCTTCTCCGCCCGCTTTCGCGCCTTCTTCTCGGCCTTTGCGGCAGCCTCATCGTCGCCTTTGGCCTCGGCGACGCTGTTGGCGGCTTCCTGCGCTTCCGCAGCTTTGGCAGCCTCTTTCTTCGCGCGCTTCAATGCCTTGCGCTCTTCCTTGCTCACAGACTCTGCACCAGCGCCAGCATCCTCAATGACCTCGTTGAGGGTCTCCTCGGCAACCACCTTGGATTTCTTCTCTTTCTTCTCTTTCTTCTCCTTCTTTTCCTTCTTGACCTTTTGCTTTTTGTTGCTGGTATCGCTCAGTTCTGCAGCAACCTCGGCCTCTTCGCGTTGTCGTTTGGCCATGATGCGTTGTAGTGATGATGATAATCAACTGAGGTGGTCTCAATTCATTGCTTCGAGGATCTGGGCCCGGGAGATTTTTTCTCGCTACAATTTCCTGATCTGGCTTCTAGCAAATGCCGCGGTCACTACCATCTCGCTCCTTGGCATATGCAGCTTCCCTTTGATATTCCTCCCTGACATCCTACAGCCCATGCTTCTTATCCTATCTCCACGAAGGGATAGCTGAAGGAATCGGAATGCATTCTCACACCGATATATCGACGCCCAGAGACGAGTATGCCCTGAGGAGAGATTCATTATGAATGACAGCAGCCCGTCTGGTCTCACTCTCACTCCAGATGACAGCACCTACGCCTATGGCGATCGGCCTAATGGAGGAGCAGTATTGAAAAAGGCCAAAACCTCACATGCCAGGTCAATCTCTCAAGCTGAGGCTGAAGCTTTGCAAGACGATACGTTAGACTACCCCAGACGTCGAGCAGCCATTGCATGCGACATCTGTAGGAGCAGAAAAAGCAAATGTGATGGCAGCAAACCCAAGTGCAAGCTCTGTACTGACCTGGGCGCTGTATGCTCGTACCGTGAGCCTGGAGTTAAGCTCGATGCGGGAGACCGGCTCATTCTTGAACGCCTTTCCCATATCGAAGGACTTCTCCAGACCAGCCTATCCGGACGACCGAATGGACCAACGTCACCAGCCAATAGCAATGCCATCTCCGAAGGGAGGTCATTCAATGTCTCGATCGGATCGTGTGCCGGCTCTCTGCCTCTAAGTGGCTTTGGAATCTCACCATCAACCAATATCTCGGTCATGCCAAAGACGCACACAACACCCGCCCTTCACTTATTGCAGTGGCCAGTCATACGGGATCTGGTATCAAAGCAGTGCGATCCACAAGTCTTGATGCAACTGGAGATGTCGCGAGAACCACTTGGTGTACAGACTCCTCATACTCTCAACCTGACGTCAGAAAAGACGCTGAAATATGCTCAATCATACTTCGAAAAGGTGAATGTTTGGTATGCTGTGGTGAATCCATACTCCTGGTATTCCCACTTTCGCATAGCCTCGAGCCTCAGCTTTCGATCTGGCCCAGAGTCTTGCATCGTGCTACTCGTCCTGGCTCTCGGCCAAGCAGCCAGCGCTGGTACATCCGTTTCCCAGGTCCGGCAGGGCCAGCCTGCACCTGGCATGGACTACTTTGGCGCCGCTTGGACATTACTACCCAGTCTAATGGTCCGTAACGATGTCGTAAGCGCACAGTGCCACATTCTAGCATCAGCATACCTCCTCTACATCGTCAGACCCCTGGAAGCCTGGAACCTCCTCTGCAACGCATCAATAAAACTGCAGCTTCTCCTCTCCGCACCGAACTCCATCCCACCACAAGTAAGAGAACTTTCCGAACGAGTCTACTGGAATACCCTCATGATAGAATCGGACCTTCTCGCCGAACTCGATCTCCCTCATTCCGGCATCGTCTCGTTTGAAGA
The DNA here is from genome assembly GCA_002116395.1 of Ramularia endophylla. NCBI lineage: Eukaryota > Fungi > Ascomycota > Dothideomycetes > Mycosphaerellales > Mycosphaerellaceae > Ramularia > Ramularia endophylla. The sequence continues at coordinate 47,927 of MWSQ01001864.1, read as the reverse complement.
AAGCATGCGTCTCCCCAGATCTTTCCCGTACGATGCCATAATCGCCGGCTCAGACGAGCTCCCCGGCAACGACGATATTTGGTACTTCCTAGCCGAGATTGCTCTCCGCAGACTTCTAAATCGCGTCTCTAATCTGCTCTACTCCCAAACATCCAGCAGCTCCATAGCCTCTCTGGGACCCATCGTCGCAGAGCTGGAATACCAATTAGAGCAATGGTACGCCAACCTTCCCCACCCAATCCAATTCCCACGAGAACCAGTTCCAGCCCGCGATCGCGTACAAACAGTCCTACGACTGCGATACTTCGCTTGCAGAACCATAATTTTCCGCCCATATATCCAAGCAGTTCTAGGAGATGAGTCCCTGGCACACGAGCCCGGTGTGAAGACTGCGTGCGAAAAAGGCTTGGAGGCTTGTTATCTGCAACTTGACAACATTCTGGCCCACCACGAAGGACACTTGCCTTACCTGTGGCAAGGTGCACTCAGTGTGACTTCCCAGGCCTTGTTACTCATGGGAGCGACGTTGTCGAGGGTGTTGAGTGCGCTATTACCGGCTTCGTATGAAATTGAGAAGGTCATTGTGAGCGTTGTCGAAGAGGTCCAGAGACTAGGACATTTGGCACCTAGTATTGAGCTTTGTGCTGAGTTGTTGAGGGAGGCAGAGGACAGAAGACAGGCGTTGATAGGAGGCCGAACTAAACTGTGTTCAATTGAGATCAAGTAATGTTTGACATCATTGATTAGAGAGCCGTTTACGTGCTATCTGCAACGCACTGAACAGGTCATGAACATGAAGCAACAGTCTCTTTTCGGCTACCTATCGATCCTTTGACTGCCCAAAAACCCCGAAGCGCCACGAAATGCGAGCCACTACACAAACATGCTGTTCTCCTGCATGCTGTACTGTTTGAGGATGTCTGTCAACTTCTTCGTTTCGCGGGAGAAATCGAGCACGTTGGCGTATTGCACTTGATAGCGGACTCTGCGAGATGCTGTTAGTAAGGTTTGCAGGACTTCGTCGACAACATACCTCTGCTGATCCTGGAAATTGTCCATCTTTGCGCGGCACTTGAAGTTGAATGTCTTGCAGTTTGCATCACTGAACACCTCTCCCACGCGCTTGTCGTCACCCTCCTCCTTCATGGCCATCAGCTCGTTCGCTGGCATGCCCATAATCGCCGCGCCGACTTCGTCGAAACAGCTTAGCCAGATCTGGCCAGTGTGGTCACTGACGTTGACGCTCATGATGTAACGGTATTTGGGTGCATCCCAGGTCTTGTCGCATTTCTCACATCGCCAGTTGCCTTCGTCAGCCTCGAGGACTTTCTTATTGCAAGGCTGAGGGTCAGTGGTTTGGCAAGCTGGGTATGCGAAACTGTCTTGCTTGACGTAGACAATGGTGGCTTTGATGCTGAACCATTCTGTAGTCTCCGACTGGCCAATCTTCTCATCGTATACCTGTGAGATGGTCCTAAAGTCATTCTTGCCACCACTGGTAGCGCCGGACGTTGCCATACTATTGGCATGAGATGCGAAGTTCTCTGAACGTCCAGCGCCATCGTACCAGCCCTTGAGCTTGTATGCCTCTTCGATGTCAGGGTCGACGTTCATGCTGCCACTGGCAAGCAGTGAGAGAGACCGGCCACCAAAGTCGGAGACCTTGACACCCTTGAAAGCCACAACAGATTCAGGTCTAGCATCGAACGATTCCGCAGTCTTGCCCCAGACTGTCAGCCGAACATTGTAGCCAGAGTCGTCCACCAGAGTCAATTCGCGTTTGCTGTAGGGCTTGTTGGTGTTCTTCGAAACGATCTCGCTGGTTTCGCCGACATCTTGAAGGACGCCGATGCAGTCAATCGTGGAATCCTTTTCGATGTTTTGAAGTGCCTCAATATTCGTGAAGTTATAACGGACTTGTGGCACTCCGTCGTGGTCCTCTGCTTTCTCAACCACAGTATCCCGCTCAAAGGTGAGTTCGTAGTCGTTGTTCACCGTAGAGAACTGCTTCTTGGCAAGCTGCACCTTGCAAGGACTGGAGATGTAGTAGACATTGCCTTCTGTGAGAAACTCATACCACTGATCCACGGAGTCGTTGAAGCCAGTTGCGCGAATCTCGCCAGAGTCGTCAAGGAAGTTGGCACTGAAGAGCTTGCCCTCGCCATTCTTGTTGTGCCATGTCTTAATCTCGCCCTTGTGTGTGCAGCGTGCCTTGATGGTCCACTTGTGTGTGTATGGGGAAACAGCCTCGATGGGCGTGATGTTTGCGTGGCCGCCGTGTGTCAGAGCGCCCTTCGGACGAGCACTCAACGACTGCTGCTGCTGCTGCTGTTGTTGTTGTCCCTGGCCCTGAGGCTTGTTGCCGTAGAATCCGTTGCCTGCAATGTTGCCCGGCTGCGGCTTGACGTCCTGCTGTGCTTCCGGCTTTGCGCCCTCAATCGCCACGGGCTGGCCCAGCTTTTCCGGCTCGCCATACTCTGACAGCACATCGAGTGCCACAATGATAAGAATGTGCTTGTCCTTGACGAAGTTGGCTTGATATTGCGTGAGGCGGCAAACGCTGCCTTTCTTGAGTGTTCCGTCGGTGATGAGGTAGTTGGATTCTGATGGACAGTCAGCCAAGTACAGTGTCTGTCACGCAGTATGATACATACGGATAGCGATCATGCCCTGGATGAAGTTGACAGAGTCGTTGAAGACCACTCGCCAGCGTTCCTGGCCCGTCTGTTGGTTGGCGGCCATGGGCTTGATCTGCACGCACTGCACAATTGGGTTGTCGACTTGCTGGCCATCGCTGATGTTGCGCAGAGCGCCGATAGTCAGCGCAGAGAAAGCGTCCGTCATGGTCGAGGAGGATTCGCTGGGTGGTGTTAGAACGATGTTGTTGTGCTGATATGGTGTTTCTTCAGGTGAAAGTGAAAGTGCAGGCAGTCGCGTTGCTTCCCCGCCACGCGTCGTTAGCGCGTTTTTCGTCATTCTGAATCTTCACGAAACAAAGACCTCTCGTGCTTTCTGCTTCACCTCCACGCCCAGCATCATCTCGGCAGGCAATACATGCAACTTAAAGACTGGAACTGGCTCAACATCATACGGTCGTGCTGCACCATAAATCCTGTTGTGGCAGCCCACAAAGAGGAGTGATCAGGACGATTGGCTTAGACGCACTCTGGAGTGCATTGCAGCCTCGTCTAACATGTGCGAAAATCACTGATCAAGGCAGCCGAGCCACTCACAAGTCGCTGCCGCCTTGCTATGTATGAACACGAGGCCATGACTACGACTTCTTGGCGAAGATGGCACTCGAAAGTCCAGCTTCCGCAATGACATGGCTCAAAAGATGCAGAGCTGCGAACGGATCTTAGTAGATACTGATCAGAGATTTTGTCCATGGCATACCTCGAAGCTCTGCTGTTGGACTTGAAGAAGCCAAGGAACACGGATCTGCTATTGCTAGGGAGTACCCGGGGACTGTGATTCCGACCTGCCTCCTTCTTAGGCGCTCCTCCGAATCAACTAGCGTGAACCAAATTTAGAATCCAAAACGGAAGCAACGTACTTAGTACTCAATATGGAAGCAACGTACTTAGTATTAGTAGGAGCGGAGAATTCTGTTATCTGCGGAGCGCCTAAAGCATTTCCGTAGGGTTTAGCAAAAATCTCTAAGAACTAGCATATAGAATCGAACAATGTCCTAACACAACACCTCCTACCTATACTAGACAGTATCCTTAGTTATAGAGTTTCGGACGGTAAACAAAACGTACTATTCAGTTTTTTTATATATATAGATACAAGGACAGCGTAATTCAGAAACACGAATGTAAGAAATATACGGTTTTAGTAAGGGTTTTTAGCTATTATAAGCTAAATTACTACGACAGCGATATATATTTTCTCCTAAAGCTAAGTATACGCGCTGTTTCCGAATAATACGCTCTGTTCATCCTAATTGCCTATATATCATTACGGTGTTATAAAGTAGTAATTCTAACTATAGATCGGTTGTTACTTTTAGGCCGCTAAGCTAATATGCTAGTAAGTTTAAAATCACTATACTAGTAACATAATATCCTTTTTCGCTTAAATTAATACATATACGCTACCTTGTCTTAGTATACTCTGTCTATCCTAATTGCCTATATACTAATACGACGTTATAAAGTAGTGATTCTAACTATAGATCGATTGTTACTTTTTAGGCTACTAAACTACTATGCTTACACTAACCCTAGGACTATTTTCCCTTAAGCTAAGTATATACTCTATCTCGTCGTAGTATACGCTGTCGATTCTAGCTATCTATATATCGATGCTATGTTATAAAGTAGTGATTTCGACCGTAGATTAGTAGCTAGTTCTAAGCGCTAAGCTAGCTCGTAAGTCTACTAAAACTAGTTACTAAAACCAGTTATAGAGAAAAGCAAGATTCTATACTACCCTTAAGGTTATAATAGGTGTCCTAATGTATAGTACTTCTTATTAACAAACGAATCATTTATTAACAAGAAGTCCCTACTATTTACCGGCCTAATTTCCGCTAGTACTATTCCTCGATTAACCTAGCTACTAGTACTACTCTTCCGAAAGTGTAGTTCTACTCCGTGTAGTTCTTCTCGTGCTTAATTGTTATCCTAACCGAGTAGCCTACTATCGCGAGTCTAGCGGAATATAGTTCTTCTCGTGCTTAATTGTCGCGAGTCTAGCGGAATAGTCGCCCTCCGGATCGCTCGTATAGTTCTTCTCGTGCTTGATTGTTATACTAACCGAGTAGCCTACTATCGCGAGTTTAGCGGGATAGTCGCTATACCGGCTCGTATAGTTCTTCTCGTACTTAATTATTATACTCCCCGAGTAGCCTACTGTCCTAGTCGCTAGCTATATTAGTTCTAGTTATCGTATTATTATTGTTGTTTAGTTCATTCGTATAGTCCCTCGAAAACGGGTGTCTAAATGCTAGAAACTTCTTATTAACATACGATTCTATAGTTAATAAGAAGCTTCTAGCATTTACTAGCCTAATAACCGAGATAGTACTAAGCTAGCTTATAACAATATCTCGCGCGCTCTTTTAGAATGTTCGAGTCGCGTCGTCCTTATAGATGTAGTCTAGGCTTCTAAAGATACGCTAAGCATCTCTCTGCCTATATCTTAGGAGTAGACTTCTTGTTTATATACGTATCGCTAGTTAATAAGAACTATATGCCCGTTGTTAAGGTAGACACCCGTAACCGTAACCGCATCCGTAGTAGCAACCCGCGTCCGTATATTTTAACAAACGCCTACTTCTTAGCTTAAACGCGAACACCTTTATACCTTTATACCCTTACTATAACCTCCGCGACTTTTATCGATAGGAACATACCTACATACCTAATATACCTCCTAAAGTAAGTAGTAGCACGAAGCAGTCTACTAAGTAGCGCCGTAAAGATGCCGCGGATAAGTAAGCTACTAGAGGTAGTATACTACCTACTCCGCGCATCCCCGGCCGTCTAGTAATAAGTCGAGATGCTCCTAAGTAGACTATTCCGCTTGTTAAGCTACCTAATAAGGATGTACTAGCTACTAAATAGATCTAACACTTCTAAGACCGTATTACTAAGATTATCGACATATTAATCGAAGAGATCTAGATACTAGTCTTCGACGCCTCTAAGAGCGTCTACTACCTTCCTTTCTAGAGACAAATTATCTAGGACGCGATGGAAGTCGTGCTTAACTATATACATATAGACAAAGGTTTTAAGCTAACAGACTTCTAGATTAACTGTTTGTATAGCTCTATCTTCGCTAAGAAGGATATCATCGCCCTCGCTAGCACTAGTACTAGTAAGAGTCTATTGTATTAGGCATACTACTTCCTGACCGGTAGGATTATAATCTAGGTACGTTTATCCCTATGCCTATCCCTATCCTCGTCTCTATGCCCGAGAACCTAATCGCGCGTATTACTAATTAGAGATAATAGGTGATCCCTCTTACCCGTATCGGCGAGGAGTAGAAGGCTAACATTAAGCGTATAATACGCAATGCTAACTCTGACTTAGTTAAGTACATGCTTATTACTATAGAGACTAAGAAGGCTGACCTAAAGCTGTATAAGAAGCTATATACTAGGGAGTATAGTATTATTACAATCGGCCTAGAGCAAATAGCTACTAAGGATTTCTAGGACTTCCTCTATAAGATGCGTAACAGTATTAGCATGTTCGCTATCGACGAATGCTATCTAGTATATAAATAGGGTATTAAGTTTCGGAAGACGTATGTTCGCTAGTCTACGTTTAGATCCTTTTCGCTAATAAGAACTAGGTACGCTTAGATCTTTATCTAGCGCGGCGTCGTCCTCTAGGATACTATATAGCTTAGAGCTATAGCTACTAGTTCCCGTAAGACACTCGAATTCACGAGAGTATATAGTAGCTTTCGTTAGGTTAGATCGAAGGCGTTTATAACCGAGGTTATTCGTACTAGTATTGACCGTACGGACATCTCGTACATCGTCGAACCGATCCTTAAGGAGAACCTTAGTAACTATAACTAGCTGTTCTTTAAGTTGAAGTAGGTAGTCGACGAGGAAACTAACGCTCTAATACTAGAAAACATCGAGAAGACGCTAAATTTCGAAGACGGCCGTAGATATATCGAGAATATAACTACCTAGCTCCGTACGTAGCTCATCGAATTAACTAAGGACAATAAAGGCGAGAACAACAAGTACCGATAGGGTAGTAATAACCGGCTTAATGTCTTTAACGTCGTGTTATCGTACGATAGCTACGTCCTAACCTACGACTAGAACGTACGGTATATAGAGTATTCGAAACTAGACTCTCTTACCCGGATTATAAACAGCACTCTATCTCTTACCTATAGCTACAACGTTAGAGATGTAATAATTGTTATAGTCTAGAAGATGCCTATTACTAAGGATTTAGACGACATCCTCTAGAAGGCTAGCCGCTATGTTCGTAAGGGAGGCTCTACTGTTTATAGCCTATTCGTATAGTTCTACCTATACTAGCTAAACGACATACTCGGCCGTATGCCTAAAGGCTTAGATTATGTATCGCTTGTAGACCGAGATAGTAATAGCGTTAACCCTAAAGCTAATGCTAAAGCTAATGTACTAGTTACTATATACGCCTATACGCCGAATCGACTAAGTAGTCTACGAAACACCGTTATAGCTAGTAAGGATCTAGATAGAGACGAAGACTAGGCTAGAGACTAGACTAGAGACCGTACGGATAGTAGAGATATAGCCGCTATTAACGAGCGTAAGGACTAGACTATAAAGGAGAGGGAATGGCGTAACAAGACACTAAAACTCCTCCGTCTAGCTATAAACGGTCGACACCTCCGTACTCCCCGCTACTTCCGGGTTGTTTATAACGATCATTACGAAGAACATCTAAAGATGTATAATTTAGATCCTGTTCGCCTAGAATAGTGTTATAGCTTCTATAATCCGGGTCTGCTTAATCTCATCGTCTTTAAAGGAAAGAAGCTAGTAGCCGTGCTAAAGCTAAAGACTAGACTAAAGGCTAGAACTAAACAAGCATTCTTCTTGCCGAAACTATAGGATATCTTTGCTGCCTTTTATAAGACTACGTTCTAGTATAGTGTAGAGAATGACTTCGGTAATCTTATAGCTAAATTGCTATATAACCTAATTGTCCCTAACGAGATAGTTTAGGAACTAAGCAATTGTATCCGTTACGTTGCGCTAGAGGATCCTACGCCTGTCGACCTAGAGGACATTAGTAGAGACGGTCTATCTATATCGATAACCTTAGAGGAGATAGAGGCTACTACCCTAACCTTCTTCTAGTAGTATAAGAATAGTAGTTCTTAGCGTAGAAAGGAGATTTCGCTAAAGGAGCTAGTAAAGCAAATTAATAAGGTCGTACTAGAAGTATACATCGAGCATTGTATAAGCCTAGATAAGAAGAAGCGGAAGCGCGAGGCAGCAAAAGCTAAGGTAGCTATAGCTATAGCTACGGCTACGGCGGCGGATACGGTAGTATTAGCTCCTCGTGCCTCTCGACCTAGGACTATAGCCGCCTAGCGCCGAGTAAGCTTCTCTTAACATACTACTAATTCAGCCTAGGAGGCTACTCTCTTAATATAAGCTATAGTAAACTCTATTAACCCTACTAAAGTAGGCGGCTATAACGATGACGATAACGACGATGATCGTAGTCGTACTACCGATAGAGGTCGTAGTAGCGTAAGAGGTAAGACTAGAGGTCGTCCACCGAAGACTCGTAGCGCTAGCCGTAGGCGTACTAATAAGCGTACTAACAAGCGTACTATTAACGAGGACGACGACGACAATACGCGTCTAACACGGGCCCGTACTAGCAATACTAGTAGTCTCTTAAGTACGACTCTAGGATACAACACTATAGCTAGCCCGTCTAATACGGCTAGCCTATCTAACGCAACTCCTCCTACCTATGTAGCTATAGCAAACATACGCTCTATAAACTAGACTATACGTAGGAGCGGTCGCTCTACTACACTAACTCGGAGATTAATAGAGTCTCTATAGTAGGATGCGGAGCTTAGTAATTTAGACGAGCTAGCCGATAAGTACGAGGAGAGTCTAATACGTAGTACGCGCCGTAGTAGAGATACTATAGAGATCGATCTAGAGCTAGAAGAGAGATAGGGTTTTATAGGCGGTAAGAGCATGTATAATTAATTAAAGGAACCTAGAATGATTAGATAATGGATTAATCGAACGGTAGGGATTATGCTACGGTATGTGCCCTAATTAAAGACCTATAGGCGATAACACTACTATATCCCGAGTATAAGAGTATATAGATCCCGTAGACGAAGACAATAAACATCCTTCTTATCTTTCTTTCGCGTTTCATTCTATACTCTTTCTCCTACTTACGCTAACCTAATCTAGTCTAGTCCAATGCGGCCAGTCCAATCTAGCTAGTCTAGTCCGGTCTAGTCTAATCTAGTTCATTCTATAGGTATTGATAATATTGCTAATACGTAGTAATAAAGGTAAAGGATACGGACTCGAGACGGAAGGAATACGACGGAAGGAATGCGACCGGCGACCGAGGTCTCCTTCTACACCCTATCTTAATCTCTATCTCTATCTCTATCTCTATCCTATCTTCATTATCTTTATTATCTTTATTAATACTAAACATATAATACCCTTTATCGTTATCTATATTTCTTTTATAGGTAGACATATACTAGAAACTTCTTATTAACTACTAAATCGGGTGTTAATAAGAAGTTTTACACATCCGTACTCCTATATACATCGACTTTAACACGAGATAAACATTCGGCACTAGCGTAAGATTAAGAGTAAGATTAAGAGCAAGATTAAGAGTGGAACTAGACTAGACTAGAACTAGACTAGAACTAGACTAGAACTAGACTAGAACTAGGCTAAAACTAGGCTAGAACTAGGCTAGACTAGAACTTTAGGCTAGACTAGAGAACTCGGCGCATTTAGAGGGTTAGAGGATTAGAGGATTAGAGGATTAGAGGATTAGAGGATTAAAGCACTACATTAAAGAGAGGATTAACGAGCTAATTATAGTATATCTATTTATAAGCCTTACTATCGTATAGGTAGCGAGCATAGCGATTTACTCTAGTCTCCTTTGCTAGGGCTACGCTATACACACGATAAACAGTAAATCCTTTCTCCTCGTAGCGCTCGTAGCGGGTAGAGCGGACTACACTATCGCTAGTTTCCTTAATACGGCTAATATAGATAAGCGCTTTCTAGCGCTTTTCATTTACGACGTCGAAGGCCTACTATAATTAGTATATACTTCGTGTTTACAAGTTTGCTTAAACTTATAGTAGGCTAGATAGACAAGCCGTAGTATACTACCTAGTCGGTAGGTTATAGCATCCTTATTACGGTGCCTTTATTATAGCTTCTAGGCTTAGGACCACCCTTCTTCTTCGTATTAGGAGGTAGCATCTTTCTAGTAGTAGGAGAGTCTTCCTCTCCTTCGTCTCTATCGCGGAACGAAAACATACTAGAGCTACGGACAGGAGCATCCTAGTAGCTATGCCTAAGAGACCGTAGGTAACCGGCCGAGCGTAGCTTTCTAGAAGAGCTAGACTTATTAGTATAGTGTTCGAAGGCCTAAAGTTCCTTAAACCTACCTCTTAGTGCTCGATAGAGCGGTAGTAGCATTATCGTTATCGTTATCGTCGAGTTTAAAGCTAGTTATAGAAGGAGAGCGACGCGGAGAAATCGTAGCATCATCGTCGATTAAGAACTCGTCTACCTTATCTAGCATACCGGTAGCCTAGGGATCGTCTACTATATTAAGGTTGAGATTAAGGTTGAGATTAAGGTTAAGGTTAAGGTAGGCTGTTAGTCGTTATAAAGAGGAGCCGTTCTTAGAAAGAAGGTCCTTTTTATATAGCTACCGTCCTATTATCACTTTTCCGCTATTGTCTTTACTATAGGACCTACGGGTATTGTCTAAGGATCTAGGATCTTATATCTTAACGTTAATGTCGTAGATGCATTAAGGTTTAGAGGTTGTTCAATTTCCGACCCCGATTATAAGTATAAAGTGATATAGCACGCCGCTAGCTTAAATTCCTTAGCACTAATTTTACGGCGTACTATATTACTTAGAAACTTTACATCCGGTACGCGCTTAAGAATTTCACTGTCTAGCACGGAAAGTAGTCATTCTACCGCTCCCTATAGCTAAGATTACCGGTAGTAGGCTTATATTCCGCTGTTTAGTACGGAAAGCAGTTATTCTACTACCCCTATAACTAAGATTCGCTGCTAGGAGGCTTATATTCCGCTGTTAGGACACGAAAAGTAGTCATTCTACTATTCCTATAACTAAGATCCACCGCTAGGAGGCTTAGATTCCGCTATTAGGACACGAAAAGCAGTCATTCTACTACTCCTATAACTAAGATTAGCGTTAGGAGAGGCAATTAGGCTCCTATGTTATGCACCTACTCTCTTCTAGCCGTATATAGGCACTATAAAGTTCCCTAACTGTTCTTTTCTAGTATTCCTACACTTCTAACCCTTAGAGACATACTAAGCCCTAATATTCACTAAATCCCGCTGTCTATTAGCCTCCCGAGCCTAATATTCACTAGATTACTACTGTCTATTAGCCTCCTAAGCTTGATATCTCTAATCTTCACTAAACTCCGCTCTTAAAATGGCTATCGATAACCCTGTTACTACTAGTAGTAGTAGCCTAAGTCCTTAGCCGCTAGCCCGATCTAACATCGTCTTAATCATTATTAGCACCTTCGAAAATAGCTATAGCGGCTACGAACGACTCTCCTACCGGCTTTTAGCTAGAAGACTACAGTACGTAGTCTAAGAACGGAACTAGACGCTTAATTCTAGTTAGGAGGTTAAGCTGTTAATTAAGGCTAGGAGAATGCCCGGATTCTTATAGGATGTAGAGTATACTAATATGTCGAACACTACGCGGGATTAGACGCTACGGCGGAAGTACCTCGAGAGATTTTCTTAATTACGCGACTTTGTAGTAGATGCTAGTCTTCTAATACTCATTTCTAGATGCTCTATTTCTTATCTTAGATGTGATCTTTCTTAGATGCGAAGTGCCTTAGATACGAAGTGCCTTAGGTTCCTACTATTACTATTCTTACATAGATCCGAGCGAGACTTTAAGTAGGCCTTATAATCATAAATGATCTCTAATATATTAATTCTCTTATATCGATTTCTCTTAGATCTAACAGCTAAAAGCCTCCTAAACGTTAATCTTCTTAAGATCTGACAGCTAACAACAGCAATTCTCTTAGGATTTACTAGTTAATAGCCTCCTAAACGTTAATCTTCTTAAGATCTAACAGCTAATAACAGTAATTCTCTTAGGATTTACTAGTTAACAGTCTCCTAAGCGTTAATCTTCTTAAGATCTAACAGCTAACAACAGCAATTCTCTTAGGATTTGCTAGCTAGTAGTCTCCTAAGCGTTAATCTTCTTAGATCTACTAGCTAACAGTAGCATTTTTCTTAAGATTTGCTAGCTAGTAGTCTCCTAAGCGTTAATCTTCTTAGATCTACTAGCTAACAGCAGCAATTTTCTTAAGATTTACTAGCTAGTAGTCTCCTAATTACGTTTCCTCTCGAGCTAATAGCATAGAGCCGCACCTAGGTTCCGTAAAGAATGTAGCCATCTACTAGCTATACGACAACATCACCTACTAGATTCTACGTCTATAAGGTCTCCGTACTTCCTATCTTCTCGGAATCTCCGTACTATAGGCATACTAAGCTAGCTTCTTCTTAGTCGACGCGGACGTAGATCTACTTCCTACTTCTCGAGCGATAGGTAGATATTACAAATTCAAACTTAACTATAATACAACGAACGTCTTAGCTAGTAGACAATACTACAAACTTCTTGTTAACACGTAAATTATGTGTTAATAAGAAGCTAGTAACATTCTTAGCGAGACTATATCTCTATTAGTTTCGAAATTTTTAGTAGAACGTCCTAATCTAATTATAAGGAGCCGTACTTAGCTCCTATAAAGAACGTAGCCGTATACTAGCTACACAACACGAGTAGTCTAGTAGTATGTATTAGCATACGACATCGACACTCTATTACTACCGTTACACCCTTACGACATTCGCCGCCTACTCGTACCCGTACCTATATACGAACCTACTCGATTACAGCCCTCTAAACCGAGTTCTTATCTACTCCTTATACTTGTTAAAGGTCCTTATCGGGTCGTCTACCTCTAGTTTTATCGTTTTGCTAGATAGTTAGTTTATAGACTCTAGTAGGGCGGAGAAGCTAGACATAGAAGATCAACCGCGGACATATTCAAAAGACTCGATAGAGTAGGGAAGTAGAAGTAGAAGTAGAAGTAGAAGTAGAAGTAGAAGTAGAAGTAGAAGTAGAAGTAGACACAATTAATACGAAAACGGAAGAGCGTATTATTCGAGGTTCTCTATAGCCTTAGGCCTAAATGCCGTCTTATAGTACGATAGAGTACCTTTCGGCTAAACTCTAGCTCCTACGGCTCTCCTACTCCTATCTCTTACTACTATTGCTACTACTAGTACTTATAGGTAGGTATTACTACCGAGGCGGCACCGCGTATAGCGACTAGGTCTAGCTACCCTATGGCCCTTGTCAAATTTAGCGGCGGCGGCCGCCGTATAGACACGGTACGGACGGATAGCGCTAGCGCCGAAGCGGCTCTCCTAAGTACGGTATGCCTAAGAGTAGGAGGTTAGCGTCTTAAACTAACGAAAGACCTTCTATTACTATGCTTACCTAGCATTTCGGTATACGGTCTACCCTATACGTAGTCTCCTTAAGGCGAGCGGCGTACGAGCGCTTCCGCCGGTTCTACGTATTTAGCGGGCGGTTAACCGTATTTACCCCGGAGCTATAGTACGCGCCCTAGATAGTCTATAATTCTATTAGTATTAGCCTTATATAAGATAGCGAGACTCCTTCTTACCGGTACGTAGTCCTTATAGAGGCCGGAGCCTCTTAGGCGGCCCTTTAGCGAGGACGGGCTAGCGAGAGTACTAGTACTCGAGGCACCGGAGGGAGTAGGCGAGGGAGAGCGGCGGGGGTAGGCGGGAGAGTAGGTAGGCGACGGACTACCGCCGAAGTTACTACCGAAGTCGCTACCGAAGTCGTTATCGTCGTCGTCGTCGCTAGCTATTATTACTACCGTAGTAGTACGCGAAACTAGAGCGGAGGGAGCGAGGCGGAGCGGAGCGGGGGTAGGAGCGGTAGCGGTCTTCTTTAGCTTCTTCTTCTTCTTAATGCCCGTAGGCTTAATAGTACGGTTACGCGGAGTAGGAGGGGGACGGACGGTACTAGAGCCGCTAAAGAGGGTGCTCTAAAGTATCGTTAGTCTCTATAGAATAAAGGCTCTTAATAATGAACTTACGGTAGCGTTACGCTAGCGCGCCGACACACTAAACCTAAGGCAGGACATAGTTGCTATTACTATTACTATTAATGTTCGGGTAGTAGATACGGGTAGTAAAGTTAACCTTCGTAGGCTTAAAGGGGTAGTCGATAGGGAAGTGAATCGTAAGGAAGAAGACGCCGCCGGAGTATCTTATAATAGTAGTAGAAGAAGAAGAAGAAGAAGAAAACGAAGTAGTATAAAGATAGTTAGTCAAGCTAAAGATTATTACTATTATGATTTTCTTATAATAGTAACTAAAACTTCACCTAGACGAACTTCACCTAGACGAACTTTATACGGGCGTTTACATATAGAGAGCTTCTTATTAATACGCGAATCGTGTGTTAACAAGAAGTATCTAGCATTTAACTACCTAACCTAGGAAGCTAGCTCTACAAACTAAGAAACATCCTAGCGACGAGCTCTAAGATTTCACGCTATACCGACTAATCTTCTACCTACTTTAAAAACTCTACATCCTAGTAGAAGTAGGGCTAGTAAGGTTTATAGGATGTAGCATGCTTCTTGTTAACACGCGAATCGTGTGTTAATAAGAAGTCCCGAGCATTTAGATACCTATCTTTACTAAATCAAATACTCCGCCGAGTTCCGGAAGCGATCTCGATACATAAAGTATAGTTAAAGGTATAGTATTATCAGATATACGTACTTCTTAGACACCCTACCTTATAGCATCTACGAAATCACATCCTTAGACTTCAAGCCTAAGTAATTAGCACCGTCTAAAGCATCTACTACATTAACCCTTACTACTATTAGTCTATAGCGGTTATATCTACTATGTTAACATCCTTAGGAAGATCGTTAAGACGAATGAAATCGTCCGCATCTCCTACCTAGTGTTCTATCGCATCTGTACTATTAAGCCGATCCATCCTATCTATAGCTCCCTCTATAGAGTTACGAGTCTGCCGCTCAACCTTTGCCTTATTCGTAGCGTTACTATTAAGCCGATCCATCCTATCTATAGCTCCCTCTATAGAGTTACGAGTCTACCGCTCAACCTTTGCCTTATTCGTAGCGTTAGTAGTGTTAACAGCCTTTATAACTATCTTATAACTAATCTTCTAGATATCGTCGACAAGACTAGCCTTCTTCTTAGTAGCTCCCTTACCTATAGTTTCCTCGACTAGTACTCCCTTAGCTTTAGCTTTAGCCTCATTTCTAGTTCCTAGGTTCCTACGCGCTAGGCCTTCACCTTAAAGCGATTTAGCATAGGCATAAACCTCGATTATAGCACTCTTTTTAGTATAGTAGGTCGTCTGTTTGTTGCTAAGGCTAGACTCTATTAGAGTCTATACAACACGGCCTATAACCATGTTTAAACCCTTTATAACTATCGTAGTAGTAGCAGTATAGGTAGAATTACCTTTACTAGCTATATCTTCCGAGAGAATCCGGTTATACTCTTCGATTAGCTAGTTAGAAGCCATTCCCTTACCATTCTATCTAGAGGGATTCATAACTCCTATCGTAAGGATGGCGTCCTATAAAGCGATATCTACGATACCGTTATTAAGAAGAGACCGTAGCTAGATCATCTTACGGCCGTAATTAAGCTAGTTCGCACTAAGGAATGCTAGAATCAAGTAATTAACCATACGGCGGAGATGTCTAACATCCGCCTTTAACATAGTAGTACGAATAACTATTACGTTCTCGATCTGCTTTAACAGCCTATAGTTATTAGTAAAGGCCTTGTCCTCGCTAGCATCCTCGCCGTCGGGAGTCTCTCCGGTCTACGCCTTGTCCGTAAAGGCCAACTCCCTAATCGTATATACAATGTCAAGATACTAATGCGGTCTAAGCTTACCTACGGTATCTATAATAGCATTAATACGACTCTTACCCTCGGTGTATTTCAGTAAGCGTCTGTCTATTAAAAGCTAGATCAACATTGCTATAACGCGGGACTAGTAGGACTTCTAGACTAGATGTAGGATGTTAAAGTACTTCGGGGATTCTTTGCTAATCCCTAGCGTACTAAAGAAGAAGACATCGTTACGGAGGGTCTTGCCGGTAAGCTGTTCGCCTAAGTTATTAGTTCCCTAGCACGTACGCATTAAAGTATACGTTACATTCATCCCGATATAGAACTAAGTAGGAGATAGGATAATCTTGTCTATACGGTCCTAAGATCGGAGAGACTTAACACACTCTACTTAAATACTACGGATGCGAGCGGTGGTTATCTAGTCGCTAACGAAGATCTAGATGCGATTACTGTTTTCGAAGTGTTCGATTTCGTAGTAGCCGTAGTTTCGAAGAAGAATATCCCTTAGCACCTCCTTTATCCCCTAGATTAAGGACTCGTCGTTCTAAGAGATAGCTATAGAGAATATGTTAGCTAGGCCGTTTACCTTAAGTATCTTGATTGCTAGCTAGGGGATGCGAGTATTTAGGTTTCTAGTAGTTAGGTTAAAGCGGCCTTTCTAATTAGCGACAGTGTTAAAGTCGAAACCCTTAAAAACCTCCTTTAGCTTCTCTACGAACACAACATTTATAGCTTAGTCGATAAAGTATAGAGATGTCTAGACTCTATGCTTGTCCTTTAGCATATTACGGAAGATACCCTATAGGTCGAGTAGAATTTGTAACCGAAGCATACTAGCCTTTAATCCTCCCTCTAGCATATGCTTGTTCTTAGCAATGTAGTTACTAGTTATAGTGTTTATCTCCGTATCGGTGTTAAAGGTGTAGACAGCCTTCTAGTTTAGCGGACGTACATAGTTGTCCGTATATAGATATACCTACTTAGTCTGTACTAGATCGAGGGTAGCCTACTTCTGTTACTTAGTATTCTACTTTATAACCTTCTAGACTATACGGAATCCCTTAGATAGGCTAATACTAGAGAGGACGTTAATTACTCGCCGCTTAACTCTAGAGGTGTATAGGTATACGCCTATCGATTTAGCAAACTAATCGGAGTCCCTTAGAGCTACGGAGTAAGAGACTATTACTGTAATCGTAGTTACACACTTCCGTATACGCTAGTCCTTACTATTAGGGAGATTACTAGAGATGAGATTAGCTTCTAAAACTCTCTTGTTTGCTAGCGCTCCGCGGAGCATTATATTCTAAGTTAGAGCGTACTCCTAGATTACACGCTCTATCCTTAAAAGCTTATACTACTTTAGGCTTTAGGTAGAGTCGTACTAGCTAAAGAATGTACCGTATAGAGTCAGCTTTCGTAGCTCTCTACGAACTTTACGTCTACTAATCAATCGCTCTTCTAGAATAGCCTTTTAAATCTGTTTAATACGGCGAATGTCCTAGCTAACCTAGTAGCGGATGTACTTAATTGTCGACAGTCTAATTTGCTTTAGGTAACTAGTAACACCTTATATGTCCTCCTCGAGCGTATCCTTATCTTCATCTTCATCCTTATCTTTATCTAGCTCGGGTTTACTATCCTCGTCTGAATTATCGATAGGAGGCTCCTTATTATCTAGCTTAGACTTAGACTCTATTAGAGTATTATTACTTATATCCGGATCATCGTCTCTATCCTACTACTCTTACTACTACTATTGCTAAACTAGTCTCTAGGCGCGCGTACGAGTAGCACGACGCTAGGCTCGAGTCGTCTATAGAGGATCGTCGGTAGATAGCTATAGAGGATTACTTAGCTATAGGGTATCGCTCCCTAAGCCTACTATACGCTAATCGAGCTAGTCGATGTCGATCTCTATAAGTTTACTACTAAAGAATCCGCGGACAGTTCGCTAGCGCTAGGTAGTAGTAGTAGGCTCTACGGAAGGCCCGCTAGGGAGGTCGAGTTCGTTAGAGTCTATAGTAGCGGAGGTCTAGACGATAGTTAGAGTTTAGTATTAGTGTTTAATATAGAGGGGAAGACGAATTTGACTAAGTAACAAACCGCGAACTTACGGACTTACGGAGGTGCTAGTAGCTAGATGTACGGACACTGAATGAATGATAAAGGAATCGACTAGTAGATTCTAGTTTTCGCCTACGCCGCTAGGATTAGACCTCTTATTAACACATAATTTATAAGGTAATAAGAAGTATGTTCCCGGGACACTAGGCTAAGCTTAGACTCTTTAAGCCTAGTTATGTTCGCTGCCGGGCTATATACGGGCTAGTATATATAATAGGGGTTCTTAGCACGACTATACCTATTCAATTATTCAACTGTTTAACTCTATAAGCATTAAAGAGTTCTAGGAATCGACAATGTTTAGCCGAACAATATACGAAGTTTAGAAATATACTAGCTTTCTTATTAACACGCTTTTTATATGTTAATAAGAAATCTTTAACATTTTCCCGCCTCCTCGGCTACCCGTACACCGTAACTTTCATAAAGCAAACAACTATCTTGTATTCTTTAATATAGGGTAGCTCTTCTTCGGCTCCTAAGTTATTAATACTCTCCTACTATTAACCGTAGCATTAACATTAGCGTTAATCATTAACATTAGCGTTTACTTATTAACATTAGCGTTTAATTATAGTAGACTCGAACACACTACCCGCTAGCACTTCCGGCGCTACTAGCGCTACTAGTACTTCCGGTATAGCCATCCGTATAGGCTGTTACATTCCCGCCGAGCCTATCTCCGTCTTAACTAGTATGCCTATCCTAAGCTACATCGTTATCGGCCCTAAGGCTTAGCGCTTTAGCCGGCTACTCCGTAGTATATAGTAGATATAGTTAGCTATATACTATTTACTCTTTACTAATTAGTTATAGCTATCGCGATCGACGAGTCCTATCTTTAGAAGAATTAGCCTAGTAACTCTAGCTTCTATTAACTTAAGACTATTCGTAACTACCTTATCGCCGAACCCGAGTAGCTTAACTCTACCTCTACCTCTACCTCCGTTAAAGTCGAGGATACGGATAAAGGAGATACGGATTAAGGAGGTACGGATCGAGGAGATACGGATCGAGGAGATACCGGAAAGGAGGAGGATTAGTACTAAGGAGGTACTAGCGGTAATATTATAGGCGAAGGACATAGTAAAGATATATAAATAACTATAGACTAGGCCGAGAGTACTTATTAACATACGATTTGTATGTTAACAAGAAGTTCCTTCCTAAACGGGAAATCTAGCCTTAGATTTTAGTAGATTTGCCTATCTATATAACACATTACTAGTCTTTACCGGTATAGACTTAGACTTACTAATAGACTTGCTCGTATAGTTATTCTAAGATAGCTTATCTATTAAATTTCGAAATCGGAGATGTCGACCTTGTCGCCCTCTAGGCCTAATAGGCTAAACTAGACATTAATCGTATAGTTATCGTAAAAGCGAGCTCGAGGCCCTCTTTATAAGAGCTTGTTTACTAACCTCTAAGTATTACGAATATAATACCTCGTATTTAAAATGTTCGTATTTTTAGTAGTCGGGCTAGCAATGCTTACTAAGCTAAGCCGGCTTCGTAAATAATTGATTTCATAACAACCTAATATCGTATTAACATAAAAAGTAGCTTACTATACTCGTAATTACGTACGCTATAAGATCCGCGTTTGAAATTAATGTATATGTAGTATAGTTAGGGACTTAATGTTCAGGTATGCGAATTCCTGCGTTTATTCCTCAGACCGGTGGATGAGGGAAGAGTGTCAGGCAGAAAATCAGGCAGAAAAAAAAAATCTGGCTGACATAATCGAACCTCAAAATCCACCGGGCTGAGAAGGAGACAGATTCCGACGGCAAATATCTATGATATACAAGCCAGCAAGCCATACTCGTCTTAGGCAAGAGGACATCGCCTCATATAGCTCCGGAACCACGAATTGACTCGCAATCATCATCTCAATCTTTCGAAGAAACAGCTTGTCCTCTGTGTTTGATCTCGTGTGAATACCCCCTAGCGGCGTCCAAGGGGTCCCTACCTCCGACTTCAATCGGCGAAGCTTGTTTGTTATCGGCATCTTCACCTCTCGAAAACCGCCACCGCTTCCCACCACCACCAACCAGATTTCCAACCAAACCCACCCAAAACACGAATCATGTGTAAGCAAGCAGTCTGTGGCACCTGCCGTACGCCTTTTCTCTCTTCATCTCGCCGCACGAAGCTGACGATACCTCTTCAGAGAAGAGCACCTGGTGGGGCTGTGGCTCACACGTCCCTATGGTCATGGATTCCATTTCAGAGTCCCAGCGCTGCACCTGCGAGCCCAAGATTGAGCGCGAGGGCAAGAAGTACCCTCCCATGGGCAAGCAACCTGGAGCCTAGACCGCTGACAGTATTGGACTGACGGGCTGTTGAAAAGGTCCGGCGTTAGGCATGGTGAAGTCCATCTTTGGCTTTGGTGGAGCTTCGAATGAGGGTGGGAAGGAGGAACTTTGAGTATGTTCGTCGGGAAACACAGAACGAGCGAGGTTGCGCGAAATGGCCATCATGGTGGATTTATCTCACTGGCACGTGATAGTACCTTTGCTTCACCAACCTTCATCATATTCAAGACAGCTGATATGATTTCGTACAAGGACTTCAAGCATGCTCTAAGACCAAGCGCGTGACCCAAAGCTTTTCTGTCAACGAGAGGTTATTCTGAATAGCGGGCTTTTGACGATTGTGCCTCGCTGCTCACTATCGCAGTGCCCAACTGCAGGAGTTCTTTCGAACTGAGTATAGAGGTATCCACGAAAGAGGAAGTCATTATCATCCAGTCACAATTCCGAGCGATCTGACCGTACCGAAACCGCATGGCTGGGAGAAAACATGCACAAACCTCAAACGTTCCGAGCTGCATACTGACCTATACTCTTGGAAGCGTCAATCGAACGTAACTTGTGAGTACAATTGACCACTTACAATAAAGGTAAGGTACGAACTATCATGACTTTTAAATTGCACGGTACTGTTCTGACTTTAAGAACGAAGCTTTTAAGCACGAAGCCCACTGGTGGCCTCAATAAGCCTTTGCTTGCTGTGCGAACATCCCAGACATGTTGAAAGCGCTTCTTCCGACTCTGTTCTTCATTGATGAATGCCCGCTGGTTGGATTGATATCCCCTAAGAGACGGCGACAGCTCCTTGAATGGGTTGAGAGCCGAATGTGTTGTCCATGAGACAAACGATGGACTGCAGATCCCAGCCCTTGATCCTGAAACATCCCTGACTTCATTTCAAAGATTATGAACAGCCACCGATTTGGGTATACTGCACTAGCAACCCTAATGGAGCCTCTCGAGCAGGTGGCAGTTTCGAAGCCGCGATTGCAATGTAAGGAAGATCTCATGCTCATTCTTCATGGACAGGGTCGCATGCTCGCACCCTGGACCGTCGTTGTAGAGGAAAGCGGCCTCGACATCCTGGTAGCAGGCATGACAGATCTTGGTGGTATCGCCACCGAAAAGCATCAGTCTGGAGTAGTGGTGGAGGTGTGTGAGTTGTTGAAAGTGGATCTCCTTCAATTTCAGATCTTGCAGACACTCTGCCAGACCTTTGAAAGGATCTCGCTCGTTGAACTGAAGAAGTGTTAACTTCAGACTCCTGATTGTCTTGTGGCGAGCGATGAACTGGTAAAGCTCGGTTGCGCAGACCTGGCGCGCCTTGGTGAGGGTAAGAGAGGTAAGAGATGGCAAGTAAACGTCGGGAAGCGCAGCTGGCCAAACACAGTGAGTGTCCGGAAAGGATAGACTCAGGCGCTCGAGGTTCACGGTCTGCTTGAGGAGGTCTGCAAGGTACGTCTCGCAATGCACAGACGTGGTACGGCTCCGGATCTCCAGCACCAGGTCCAGCTGTTTCAAGCAAGACAGACTCGTATTCAGCTGAATATTTGCAGGGAGTTGGAGGACCATGTGGTCGATGGAATTCCGGTTGCCCTTGCCGTACGACTGGAAGCCTGCGCCAATCTTCTCAAGCTGTTTCCCACTTGTGTTGAGTGCGTTGAGGAGGACCTCGAAACCTTCAGAGAGATAGCTGCGCTCCCAGCGTGAGGCACAGATGCGCTGATCTTCCTCCTGGAATCGCCCGATCTGAACACTCTTCAGATTCTCGAGGTGAGTGAACAAATTGCCTGTCCACTTTGCCATTCCCTCGTTTCGGAACGAGGCCTCTTCAAAGCTCCAGGCAGTGTCGCTCGGAACGACGCAGATTGTTTCCACGAGGTTACTGTACTTCGAGCTGCGCGCGATCTGCTGGAGACGTTTCAATCCAGCCCCATTCAGCGAGATATCGATGCTGGAAACCGTGCGAGCAATGAAGATGTTCTCGGTCCTGGACATTTGGTTAGCACGAGAGTTCTTCGATATGCACAGCCGCTCACTTACATCCGGCGCATGTGTCGGCTTGAGAAGCGCATAGCACATAGTGAGGCGAGGTCGGCGGAGTCGCACATGATGTCGAAGACTTCAGTCGGCATATTGGTGAGGTTCGCCACCATAGCTGCGGTGGGTGATGTTCTTGATGGTGCAGGGAAATGGTGTGATAATAGGCACCTTTTGTGGAAGGTCAATTTTTGCGGTATGCATGTAAAGGAAGAGCGGAAGGGCAGGATGAAGTAGTTGACGGGGCAAGGTTGTCCTCCAAATAGTAAAACTACATGTGCAGATGAAAGTTATTAGAAAGTGAATCCCGCAGTTCGAGTTGGTTTTGCAGTGGCGCGGTCCTCAATCCTCAATAAGGATTTTTATTCTTTTCGTTCGATTGTTGTAGTTCTACCTTTGATATATGGCCCGCTTTTTTGAACTCTCTTGGCATTCACATGGAAGTCATAGCCTGGTCGGAATGCGAACGCGGATGCTTTGGCCTCAATTCGAGCAGAAATCAGACAACTTTGATCCTTTGAAGAATTGTAATGTTGCTGTAGGCCAGGTTCGAGGTTAGGTGAAGCAAGGTTTTTAGGTTTGTGAATCCCGCGCAGCCAGTGGTGCCATGAAGTGAGTGTGTAGTCGCTCACTACAAGCACGTCGATCTAAAGAAGGCAAACTAACAGTTTTTCTGCGTATCAAGGAGATTCCGGGAGGAAGGCGGAGGACAACTCAACATTAACTCCATGTTCGGTAGTTACATACATTCTCAATCTCATTATAGGCCTCACAGGCTTGATATCGTGTCGGAATCGTAAGGCTGCACGTACTCACAACCTCGAAAGACCGGTCACTTCGCGTGGTGCGTGGTACTCTGGCACTCTCATCTCGAGAGCGCGGCCAGTGTAGCCAAGGTCTTCCGCGGTGAGCACAGCACACTTCTCACCAATCAACAGCGCAGTACTGTAGGTGTTGCAGCCAACGTTGTCAGGGCAAATTGACAAGTCAGCAACCTTGAGGCCTTTGACTCCGTGCACGTTGAGGCGCTCGTCGAGGACACCGTGCTTCACAATGCTGTTGCCGTCGCGCGGAGCCATGGAACAAGTTCCTGTTCGAGATTAGTATCACTGGATAGAGAGTCGCTATTGATGGAAGCAGGCTTACCAAGACTATGCCAAGTAGTCTCAACGTGGCGCTTAGTCCACTCCTCTAGGGCCATGAGGTCGTCTTTGCTGTATTTGAGGTCGTCCATGACTGCCTGCTGGTTGCTGTTGAGGAAGGTCTGGACGGGAGTCTTGCCTGGCTCCTTGCGAGTAGACCAGCTGCCGTGCTGGATGTTCGCAGTGATGTGGTTAGGACCAGCGTAGGCGTTGGTGACATCAATGTCCATGTCGTTGGCACGAGCTGGAGAGTCAAATGGGTAGAATGGGTGCATGCCAGTCTATGCGGCGATCAGCAGAGGCTACGCAGTGTCTATCGGAAGTACTCACCACCTCGCCAGCGTAAGCGTCCATGCGACGAGCGGTCTCGCGAGACTTGATGTATCCCCAGACCATTGGTGCCATGTCGCGCTTGTCGTTCATGAATCCAGCATCGAAGTCCGGAGCATCGTATGGGTTGGGGCTGGAGCAAGTTAGCAATGATGTAGAAACAACGTGGAACAAGCATAACATACCTGGTGATGTGGGTATGACCACGAGAGAAGGGATACTCCAAGAAGTGGAACATGGTAAAGAATTTGCCAGGAGGCATAAGCATATGGTCACCAAACCAGCCAGCGATGACCGAGTAGTGCATGACAGGCTTGTCCGGCTTCTCCTTGAAGTAGCTGTCCCAGCCCGAGCGGAACTCTGGGTATGGCCAAGAGTCCATCTCGTCAAGCTCCTCTTCGGTTGGTCTGATCTTGACACCAGCTTCGATACCGTTGGTGGCCAATGGACCAGTACCATTGATGTTCCATTGGTTGTATACCTTCTCTTGGGTCTTTTCATCGCCGCGAACGAAATCGTCAAACGATTCAACCCATGGCTTCGCACGGTATGTGGCGAAGGTTAAGTAGTGGTCCTGCAGGGGTGTCAGTATGTCCTTCAAGCCAAAGAATGGAGATGAAATACCTGGAAGTTAAGTCCAACACCGGGCAGATTAACAAGTGGCTTGACACCAGCTTTGCGGAGCTTCGCTGGGTCACCTGGCAACTGTTAGATGAGGATACATGAGGTGTGGAGGCATTAGCTTACCGATTCCGGATCGCTGAAGGATTAGTGGCGAACTGAGTGTTCCACCACTGACAATGATCTGCTTGCGAGCTCTGAAGGTCCTGGAGATGTTCTCGGTTGGGTGCAATGGCTTGGTTGGGATAGTACGGACGGCGACGGCCCTATCGCCCTCCAAAATGATCTTGTCCACCTTGGTGTTGCATTGGAGGTGAAGGTTCTCGTGGTTCGCACGGGTGCTGTGAATATAAGCGTGGGCAGAGTCAGAACGACGTCCGGTATCACTATACATAGATGTCAGTGAATGGTCCGCAACGGCAATGGACAAGACTTACCGATTGATCCACTTCAGCCAATGCTCAGCACCATGACCAGTGGTCAGATCCTGGAGATCATCGGTGACTGGGATGCCCTGAGACTCAACAGCACGAAGGAAGTCTTGCATAACAGGGTATGTGTAGTTGCCAAAAGAGACCTTGATGGGACCATCAAAACCGTGAAGGTCACGGTTGTTGCAGGCACGCTGGTACGTCTCATGCTTCTTCATCAGAGGGATCAGTTCCTTGGTGGTCCAACCTTTGGCTTGAAAGTCATCGTAGTCCGAGGCAGAGGCACGAGTGTACATCTGGGAGAGTCAGATTGACGTGAAGGTGGCTATCGAGATATCACTCACCATGAAGTTGATACTGGAACCACCACCGAGAATGTGGGCAGCTGGGACGATGGCTCGGCGGCCGGCAAGCCACTCCGATGGGCGAGAGTAATAGAATGAAGCCGTCTTTGAGTCCAGTTTCATGTTCCTTGGGAAGATACCAGGACGGTACACCCATGGGTTGTTGAGGTTGCTCTCTCCAGCTTCAATGAGCAGGACCTGGAGCTTGTGGTCCAGATTGGCCAAGCGGCCAGCCACAACACATCTGCATACTGTCAATACTGTTTGCACACAGCCCATCCATGGGACCTACCCGCATGATCCTCCACCACACACGATGATGTCAACCTCGTCGGGGACGGTCATATTGGCGGCTCCTCAGCAGTAAGAATATTTTTGTTAGAGAGGTTGGGCTAAGTGTCTGTGTGAAACGATCGAGGAGTAAGATCCTGATTCTCAGGACAAAGGGCGAGACAGCGCTGTATATCAACTTCAGATCCCCGCACAGTCAGGTGCTCGGGAAAGAGGAGCTTTGACATCTCGCGTCAGTTAAACAAGGATACAAGAAGGTAGCTTTGGTGAGAAAGATCTTCCTTCGCTCCTCTGGGATAGCTCACGCCATGATGAGCGGAGAACACTTGTGGTGCTTCCCCGGATGATGTCTAGGATGTGGTGGTTACCGTTTCTTCAACCTCCATACTGTAGCTTAGATCCCTGAGACTGCTCAGACCAGAACATCGTTTTTATTAACACGATGAGACTGCCTCAAAGCGATCCCTTAATGAAGAGTCATGGTTCTGCTGGGCAATCAGCAGCGGTCTTTCCCCTCATCGAGTGCGAGTCCGAAAACCAGATCTCTGGGTGCGAAGCTGCGTATGCATATGCACTGAGGGTAAGAGCTCTCAATGTTGACATGCGGAGAACCCTGCAGAGCCCGCACCCAAGATTGAATGGTGCTTACAGGCGAAACAAAGACTCGAACCAGGGCCGGTACCAGGATACGATGGAGTCGCTGACTCCATCAAATTTCTTGCTTCTAAGATGATTCGTCAATGATATGCGATGAGTATTCGAGCAAGAAGCTGCAAAATCATCGCAGTGTTTGTTCGCCGCGATTAGCATCTTGACCATCAATCTCTTCTTTTGGCCTCAGACGTTCGAAGCTGGTACGGATTAAGCCCCACTTGATCGATACAAATTGACAGCAATATGTTTCTCCAACGAGTCGTTGCTTTGAGTTTCGCAAAACGACATCCAGGTAGCACATGAAGTCTTTCTCACACGTAAACGTCCAACCCTACAGCAGCTAGCTCGCGGAGACGGCATTGGTATCCGTGTCGAGTGAGGCGCCGGTATCCGCTTGACGAGCACCTGTGAGATCAAAGGCACAGGATGAGGGCCCATGCCATTGGCCATTCGATGCTAACTTGGAGGGCGACTAACGCCAGCCACGGTATGCTCCCATGTGCTTGTTCATTTGCAGAAGGGACCTCCACTGTCATTGGTCTTGGCGAAACTCTCCCCGCAATTCAATGCAGGACCCTGCGGGGAACCTTGCAGTCCAAGAACGACGCTGGGATGCAAGCTGTGTTAAAATCACACCCCAGGTGACAGCATCGCCGCGAATCGCGATGTCCCTGATCATGCAGCTGCGTTGAGGGGAAGTTGACGACCACGCAGGCGTCGCAAGCTGCTTTGACATGCCCTGCAGCATGGTTGCGGATGTCAACGGCTGTCTTGGTTATCATCATCGTATCCTGTTGAATTTGATGCCCTCGACAATGCGGAGATCCTGGGGGAAGCTGCCAGCTATGATCCTTGAAGAATGAGGTCCGCATGAGACGTTCCAAGCCGTTTTCCTCTCGATCTCGATCTCCATCGCGTCTTCATGACCAGAATCGCAGCGCCAAAGTTGCTGGCTGAAGCGAGCTTTGAGCCAACCCATCTCACCATGGACAAGTAGGAAATTTATGCATCAACGACTGCCAGTGGCCTCCAATCCTGCTGCCAATTCGACGGCTTGATGCTTCCTGTGGTAGGCTCGGAGAGCACCTGCTTTCAATTTTTTTCAGATTGGAGAGCTACCTAAGGTATGTCGGACGCATATGTATATAGTCTACAATGACTGAAGATTTCCAATTTACATCGCAGGCAAACCCCGCGTCGATTGAGCGCTGTGATTCCTGTGCGTATAGCAAGCAGAGCAAAGCACCATGAGTACTGCAGCAAGAGTCGGGACCAAGGCAACATCTCTTCAGGTCTCCTCTGTTCGAATTCATAACTCATCGTCTTCAAAGACAGACAGCTCGTCTTCGTCGAGCATATCGTTTCCAATAAAATTTTCATCCTCTTGATATTCGCTTCTGGTCGGATCTCCGTCTTGAGCATCTTGCATGCCCTCCCACTCCTCCGAACCATATTCACTTTGTGCAGGTCGAGGCTCGGTGTCCACTTCAGTACCACCATCATCGCCTATGTAATCAAGATTGCTGTGCGGCGTTGCGTATGCAAACGGTGTTGTTCCTCTGGCTCGAGTGCTGGCCGCTTGGCTACGAGCAATGCCAATGTCATCGGAAGGGAAAGGCGAGGGTGGCTCCCGGCTCCAGCGCGGGGTGAAGTTCACACCGCGTCTCTCCAGTTCTGGCGAGGACGAAACACGGCGCCTTTTGGCGGCGTAGCCATGCGAGTGTTCTGCTCCTGCCAGGGTGGCTTCAATTTCGAAGGATGCGACTCTTCGCTTGGGAACAGCATCGATTTCCATGACATGCGCTGAGGTTGAGTTGGGCAGCGAAAGAGACCTTGCAGTAGCTTGCGGCGAACCGGGGTTCGATGCGGTCTCTTTTCGGCCTCCATTACCGTTGCCCGGGTTTTCACTAGACATGCCCCAGAGCGACTCCTGAGATGCGAAAGAGGAGTTTAAGCTTGATGCATGATCGAGGCGATCATTGTAAGTCCAGCACTTCTCCACCACGTTACCGACGACCTGTGCAGCTTGCAACTCTCCGTCGGCGCCATACATGGGGAGGCTTTTTAGCGACTGCCAGGTCCACCCAGGTTGAAGTGACTGCGTATAAGCTTCCGGTGTGGTCATATAAAGACGTCTTTCTCCATCGTTGACTTTCATGAACACACTCTCAAGCAAGGACGCGTTCCATAGTGCTGGACTTATCATCTCTGCTGTACCTAGAAACCGTAGTCGCGAGGACTTGCGGACTTTGCGTAATGGGATGAAGCGTTCCTGTAAGCCTTGGAACTTCTCCATTCCATCGCCCGCAGCAGGCTCGCCCAGAACGTTGCCAAAGGCATTCGCCACTTCACCGCAGATGTGCCGAGCATCAGGTGAAGTGAGGATAACATCACGAACGAGCCCTCGTGATTCGAGGCGCTTGAAAACCGTGCCACTCGGTCCGCATGCCTTTGCAGAGAGCCATTCATCCTCCGTGCGCCTTGCCCAGGCTTCTATGCTTTGTGTTGTCCAGGCCCCAGTATTGGTGTCAGAGCTGAAGGACGACTGACCAGTGAACTTTGATGCAATCGGCCCGGACCATTCTTCTGATGCTTGCGTGCGTTGCGAATGCTGTGTGGAGTCGCTCGAAGAGAACCATATGCCAGGAAGCCCACGTCCAAATGGGAGGAGAACCACTTGCACAGTCCATGGTCTGGCAAACGATGGCAGAGTCGCATTTTCCAGGTCCACGATACGTGATTCGAGTGCATCTATCCGAGGTCTGGTCTCAGCATTAGCTGCCAAGGTAGCGAGGACTATCGCTTCGGTCTGTGCAGCTGCCTCGCTGTCAAAGGATCCATCAGATGCAAAAGAACTCGTTTCCGGGAGAAGATGACGCATGCTGCTTGATGCTTGCGCCGCCGGCCGCTCTGGGTTGGTTTCGCGCCAATGCTCGAGTTCGTTCAGACGAGTCTTGACTGAATCCAGCCTCTCGTCCACATCATCCGCCTCCTGAGCTCTGTCTTGGTCGGTTCTCCATTGTTCAATGTCAAGCAGCCGTCCATCGACCATGTCGAACCTGTCGATAACTTCGTCGCTGGGCAGATGCGTGAAGCTCATGGTCTCCAGCAGGTCGATGCGACGCCCATAGTTCTGTATCGTATTACACATCTCTTGAATCGACAATGACGGACCTGCGGTTGATGGTCGTTGTCTTGGCTGACTACTGTGCGAGCTCTGGGCGTGCCTGAGCATTGCATGTTGCGCAGCATTCCGTGGGGAACGTTCTTCGCGCGCATCCACTGTAGTGGTAATAGCTTGTATTCCGGGTACTCCGAAAACATTAAACTCTGGCGTCCCTCGAACGCTGGGAGTGGCCACTTCGGTCGCGCTATACTGGTCTGCGCGCATCTCGTTGAGACCCGGTAGTACATTGGAAGGAGGCCCCATTATGTTCCGCTCTTGACTGTGATCTGGCAATGCTCGTGCAGGGGTTATCGGTTCATCAATCACGCTCGGTACTGCCGTGGAAGGCAGTTTTGATGTATCTCCAGAGTTGCCGCCATTGTCTTGCTGACGCGCAAAGCCGTTCAGGGCGTGCCAGAGTCGTGTGTTGATCGACTGAGACGGTACCTGGGAGTCATTCCGAATGCCTAGTCCCGCTGCAGAGCCAGATTGGCCAGCCGCATTGGTATCAAGTCTGGTGTTGTCTCCAATCAACTGGCTCCAAGTAGGCGCTGCACCACATTGTTGAGTGGAGAGGTATCCTCCGGCTGGATTCTGAAGGGTCGCCGGTACATTGCTATGGCCAGTCTCCACGTTCAGGGTGTTAGGGACTGGCGGATTCACTGCATTCTCGTGAAAACAAGCGTGGTGACCGCAGAAGCACCATGCTCTTTCGCTGCCCCGCTGCACGCCGGGAGCAGTCAAGCTGCTCAGCCAGAACCGCCTACAACCACACGTAGGCGCCGCTGCTCCTCCATTGAGATCACGATAACCACACGCTCCACTCGGCAGGAGAAGTTGCTGCTCCAGCCAACTGCCACCGCCGCCTACTGATGCTCGACCGACGGAGTGTCCATAGCTGGCCGCCATTGGCAGGCCACCAATGGCTGTAGGTCACTTAGCATGCCATTTCCACTGAGTTTGGAAAGCTGCTGTCGTGGATTGCAAATGTTCGTCGAAGTCGCAGGCTGCAAGTACTGGGCGTTCGCGATGAGGGTGGGATTCGGATGCTATGGACCAGCTACGTGCAATGGTATTATCGAAGATCAATGCGTTGGAAATTTGATGAATTTGATGGTGTGCGTGTCCAGGTGAATGAAGAGCTCAGCAAAGTGCGAGACAGGACACGCAGGTCGGGCGCCGATAGCGACAAAAAAGAGTCACTCGACACACCCCACGCGCATGCAGGTTGATAAACGCCTGCCCAGCATGAACGGAACAAATGTGATTGGGATGGAATGAGGTCCGCTCGCTAGCGGAGACTCCCGTGCGATATGAAACAACAACACCTCACGAGCTCCACCTGGCTCGACTCATCACACAACTCTGAACAACATACAGCCCAGCATTTCGAGAGCATCTGATGAACGCATCGGCGTGGAATTCTCCCAGGGGTGGACCTCTGATCGCCGCCTTTCGTTCTACGCTTAAAGTGGTTGCATACCCTGAAAGGCCACGAGCCTTTGGCCATCGCATTTTCCTCCAATGCGTCAGGACGCTGCATATTCTCGAGCCATCTGCCCACCCGAGCATTGCAGGACATGGACCATATCTTTTGGCTTGGATCTCGGTCGCTACCCCGATCCCTTTGGCAGCACCTGTCATGCCTTTTTCCCCTTAGGACGAGTGAGATGCTACAGTTGCCTGTCTTCAATGAAGACCGAGGGGGGCGCAGAGACAGGTGTTGCCTACCAGTATTTACATACATGTACTCGTGGGCACCACACAGCGCGATGATGTTGCCCTTGAGGCGAAGATCTTCAGTACCACCAATCGGCCATCTATACTTACGGCCTTTCCTCATAAACCACATGATTGACCAAGCTTCCCAGACCATGGCTCATAACCACCCTCACATCATCCCCATGCTGTAAAAATACAGGAGGCTCCTTACTAATGCCAATTCCGTGCGGCGTGCCCGTCACAATCACAGTCCCGACCTCCAATGTCGTTCCCTGACTCAAATGCGAGACAATCTCTGCAATCGAGAAGATCATATCGTCCGCTTTTCCCTCTTGCATAACCTCCCCGTTAAGAATCGTTTTCAGCTCAATAACACTTGGATCCGCAACCGCTCTGGCAGAAACCAGACATGGGCCCATAGGTGCGAATCCGTCGACCCCTTTACCATATCCCCATTGTGTATTGCCACCTGCGAACTGCCATTTTCGAGCTGTGACGTCGTTCGAGCACATGTAACCCAGCACATAGTTCATGGCGTCTTTAGGATCGACGTTCCGACATTTCTGGCCTATCACTACAGCGAGCTCCGCTTCGTAGTCTGCTTGGCTGTCGGTGGCTTGGTGGGGAATCAGAAGAGGAGCGTTCGGGCTGTTCAGACAGGAAGAAGGTTTGAAGAAGACACAAGGGTAGGTGGGAAGTTCTAGCTTCATCTCTGTGGCATGGTGGCGGTAGTTAAGACCAATGCAGCGGATGATACCAATTTCTTTGCAAGAGATTGGGGCAAGCAGGGTTTTGATGGTGAGAATGCTTGTTGTGGGTTGGATGGTCACATCGAGAGGCGATAAACCATTGAACACGAGTACTTGGATCGGCGTCGAAGAGGCAACGGCAGCGCCAACTGGAGATGTGTCAGAATGCAAGATGGTAAGCATTCCATAAGACTGACCGTCAACATTCGAATTAATGGGCTCTCCTAGGTGTTCTAGATCGTCGTCCTCAGCGACGAACCAAGCGGCTCCATTGCTACGTAGGTACGGAGGTCAGTCGTCGATCTTCGAGATCATCAGTGTCTACCTCACTCACGACAAGGTTCGTCATCTTCACGTTTTGTCCAGATCAACCATGGCAACTTGAATGCAGAAGTCACTTCAGGGATTGAGGTATTGGAGTTTGGGTTCAAGGTTCCGTGGCACGATCACAAAAACATTCACTTCCAGGTAGTGATTTAAGCCAGCACGGCCAACTTTCAGCCCGCCGAGTTGGCCGAATGTTCTCCACAGTCGCATCGATCCGCGGTAGATCATGATAGTGCTATCTCTTGTGCATACTGTGCAAGTCGAGAAAGTCTCTTCATGAAGCCTACATATCGAGTCTCGGCAAAGTGTGTAATTTCCCCCAGAGATCCTTTTGCTTGTGACGATGAGTCGCACCTTTTTGTGGTGTGATTTGGACCACGAAGTACTGACGGCAGCTGTGCCATCATTAGAGACAGTTCATGAGGATAAGACTCTGTGGCTTTTCCGAGGTGATTGGTTAGATGACAAGAGAAGCCACGAAGTTGAGTGAATGAAGACGCTGGTGGATGCCTGATTCTGCCTGATCCCGTCTGCCTAGCTGTGGCGTCCGCGGGGCTTGACGAGGGGCTTGCCTTGGCCTTGTTTTGGTAGGTTTGATCGTCACTTCACCAGCAAACACAGGTTCTTTCTTGTTCTTGTTGATAAATGATATTTCCTTCCACCAACCGCCCTCCACGATGCACCTTCACCATCGCTCACCGAAGTAATGTTTGCCATTAATAGCATCAACAAATACCTCGGTCTCATCTCCGGCTCGACATCCAAGGAAAACATCGCCGAGCTACCGCAGGGCCAGCTGTACATTGTTCGCCCGCGCAGTCCGAAAGGCTACAGCGAACTCATCTTCAAGGACTCGGCGGCGTTTGTGCGCAAGACCGGTCAAGAGTTCCAGTACCAGCTGTGCATTCAACGCGCATACGAGGAAGGGGAGGCAGATTTGCTGGAAGACGAAGGCGCAGAAGAGGGAGCTTTGGAAGCGCTTGGTGATAAGGACGAAAAGACATTTCTGCTTGACGAGGAGCTGTGTCTTCGCATCGAACTTCGCGAGGACGGTGAGATTGTACTCGCCTGGAAAGATCTATCAGGTGACGAGGGCGACTTGTTCGAGTTCGTCTGCGACGCAGCCACACGATCCGACGCGGCCGATACCTTTCAGCTGGTTGCCGCGCAGTGCCAGTACGAGCGCAAATATCGTCGCGCCCACAAAACCGCCTCTGAGCAAGATCTCCAGGAATTTGCATTCCACGACGAGCCGGAGATACCACTCGCGAGCCCGCGTACCAGCCCAAAGTCGAGCTCTCCCATCACTTCGCCCATCGCGCACACACCAATCAGCTTCCACGACGAGTCTCCCGCAATCATGGCACGCGACTCGACGAAGAAGCGAGAAGTCGAGCAAACTCCTACCAAAGCGCCCACATTCAGAACTGCTCCAAAGAGCACAGAAGTCTTGGTGACTGAAGAGGCCGAGCTGCACCTGTTTGACTTTCAATCTGGCACTTTCATTCTTCAAGATGCAAGTGTCCAGGCCTTGGTCACAGAAACTGGCAACTGGAAGTACTGGCTGCAAATCACAGGCGAAAAGGAGCAGTGGCTTGGTCAGGAGATCGTGCCAGACATCAACCCCGTTTTCAACTTCGAGTATCTCAGCTTCATCTTCAATCACTACACTGAGGATGGCTCTGCATACTCGTGGCTGCTCAAATTCAGTGACCGCGAGACCATCGAGAGCTTTCAGCAAGGCCTGATGCAGGCGCTGTGGGAGCACCTAAACGAGACCAAGTGGTTGAAAGCCGTCGACCAGGATTACGTTCTGAATGCATTCAACGATCTTGTCATCGAGGATGACAGGGACGATGAGCGGGAGCGAGAAGCCGCAGAGGAGGATTCAGAGTCCGAGGATGAGTTTGAAGAAGCGATTGAGCGCAATGCTGAGCCTGACTTTGACTCTGATGAAGACGAGGATGAGATTGTGAATCGCGATGAAGATGGAAACGTCAACAGCCAACTCGCAGTGGGTGCAAGCGTTGATCGATCCTTCGTCGTGCGTGGAGACAAGATTGGCGTTTTCAAACATACCGACAACAACGGTCTGGAGTTCAGCACAAGCATCAACAAGGTCGCCAACTTGAAGGGCAAGCAATTTGCTCCCTCCAAGGTCATGCTGCACTCCCAAGATCGCAACATGGTCCTCCAAGATCCGAACGATTCCAACCGCATTTACCGCATGGATCTCGAAGTCGGCAAAGTGGTCGATGAGTGGAAGGTGCACGATGACATCCCCGTCAATATCTTTGCGCCCGAGAACAAGTTCGCCCAGAAGACTGGCGAGCAGACATTCCTCGGCCTGTCGAAGAACGCTTTATACCGCATTGACCCTCGTCTTAGCGGTAACAAACTTGTCGACAGCGAGCTCAAGCAATACGTCAGCAAGAATGACTTCTCCGCAGCCGCCACAACAGAAAAGGGATATATTGCTGTCGCCTCAAACAAGGGAGACATTCGTTTGTTTGATCGCCTTGGCATCAATGCGAAGACAGCCCTCCCAGCACTTGGCGATCCCATCATTGGCCTGGACACCAGTGCCGACGGCCGCTGGCTTCTTGCCACTACCCAAACGTATCTCCTCCTCATTGACAACTTGCAGACAGAAGGCAAGAATGCTGGCAAGCTGGGTTTCGAAAGGGCGTTCCCGAAAGACAGCAAACCTCAGCCACGTCGTCTGGGTCTTACGCCATCCCACGTCGCTCAATTCCAGCACGAAACCAAGGTACCTTTGGCATTCACGACTGCGCACTTCAACACTGGAGAAGGCAAAGATGAGACCAGCATCATCACTTCTTCTGGGCCCTTCATCATCACCTGGTCGCTCAAGAAGATCCTTGACGGGAGGAAGGATCCTTACTCCATCAGGCGCTACTCCGAGGAAGTCAAGGCCGACAACTTCCGCTTTGGCAGCGATAAGAACATTGTTGTCGCTTTGCCCAACGAAGTTGACATGGTGGCACGCCGCACACTGCAGCGGCCGACGAGGGAGAGTATCATGGCTACGCCGCAGAAGGGTAAGGCGAGGGGTAGCTATCTCAGGAATGAGATTGTCAACTCGCCGTATTGAACTTGGAGAGATGGTGGAGGATATTGAGCTTTACTGATAACCCGGGGCAGGAATGGAAAGGCCAGTTCGGATTCGCGAGGTGCCTTTTCAGAGACGAAGTCACGGCCGCGATATACCAAGGGAAGGATTTGTTGATTTCGAGAAATGAGGTCTTGTACTGTTGTATTTGCCTCTTGTTTTCGCTCGCTGATACCAATACGTAGTGAGGAGATATCTATTCGTTTGGGTCTACAAACTCTGAGTTGGCACCTGAGGCAGCCAAAGACGTCGTACTGCCAGCTTTGGCTAGGCTCCACTAGTGCTCGTTGATATCTACAGCCATTCGTGAAGCGAGGCACTGCAAGCTCCCTTCAAAACCTCCAGCGACTCACCGACGACTCCACTACATAATGTGTATTCTTTCTGGTAGTAGGTGTAGTCAAAAAAGAATCCGATGTGGTCCAACGGCTGGGACGTCCCGCTCTCAAAAAAAGATCAATAGCATCAAAGCACGCGTCGAGATTGCAGGTTCGAGACCTATCTGCGCGGTGGTTGGTCTAGCTGGATAATCTTCCTTACTGAACAAGATACAACGATTCTATCGGTCTATTGTGAGAAGCGAGCGAGTCTGGCATCGCAACCGCGCACTCGCCTTGCATGGTCAAGAGTGGGACTAGAAGTCATTGACGAAGTTCTTCCCCTTCGCTGTGGGTCCCACATTGAGTCACTCCCATTTAAAAAGATAACGCCGTCTACAGACACAGGTAAGATCTGTTTAATGTCAGATACATGTAGATTGCAAGTCCTTTCCTTCTTACTCTCTCCCTCTCATAAGGCCCTTCCCCCCACAAACCTCTACGCATCTGCCGTATAAGGAAGCATCAAAAGATCAATCGGAGCACCCAACGCTACAACACCACAACGTCAGCTCACACAATTTCACATGCATCTCCTTCATTTCACGTCAAAACACTCGAAAAACTCACTTAACAACCCACTCAAAACCGGCGTTACAACCCCCGCCCCAGTCTCATAGGTCCCATTAACACTCCCACTCCCCAGCGCTCCCAACTTCGAATCCGTAAACCTCAACACAGTCCTCGCAATCCCATCACAAGAAACATTCACAGCTTGCACTTCCGCTACGACTCCCTCTCCACTCGAGGCGAGATATAGCTGTTGAGGAGCTAACCCCGAATCAGAAGCTTGCGTTACGAGCGTAAGATTTTGGGTAAGGGCGTGGTTGGAACTCAACGTGAATTTTGGGACGTTGGAGGAACCGATTTGGGTGATGACGGAGCCGAGGGTTAGGGGGAGGGAACCTGTGGAGTCTGGGGTGGAGGTTGTAATTGTGCGGACTGTGTTGTCTGAGGAGCGGGCTCGGAGGTAGAAAGGTCCTGAGTAGCTGGATGAGGTGGCGCCTAGACCTAGGAGGCCGTTTGCTGTGCAGAGGGCTGCTAGGCATGGACTGGCGGAGGCTAGTATGGCGGCTGTTGTGGGGAGGAGTTTCATGGTGATTTTGCGGGATGGGAAGGGAGTGGCAAGTTGAGAGTGTGCAGGGCTGGTTGAGGTTGTGGAGGCATAGTCACTTATGTCTATTGAGGAATTGTGACGTTTAGAGGACTCCGAGGTATCTTTGCAGTCGCATTGGGGCGGGAGATGCTACGCCAAGAGAGGTGTTTGAGGTTTAGCACCAGCGTGAACGAAACTTTGATTGTGTTGATCAATTCGTATGGTTCGTAGTTTCAGACGAATTGGGGATGTTGGTATGGTGTTGGTATGCGACAGCAAGTTACAGATGGTCGGTTGGTTTCGCGTCTTTAACACAGAGATCTGAGGTGGTGCTCATGAAAAATGGATTCAATACTTGCTTGATGTGACTTAGCAGACGTGAATCATGTAGACGTTGATCTTTTGTGAGATTATACTGGATAGAGACCAGCCTGGAGACTGTGTCTTGCTCTGCCGGGAAGTAGCGATTGGAAGTATGGTCACTGAGCCAAGTGCGGGAGCTTAAGCAATGGCACCCATGGCCCGATAGATGGATCTCGCTGAAGTCGTAGCGTTTAAATGCGTGTGAAGAGAATCCTCTTAGGGACGGGGCTGTAGCCTTTGCCTGTCTCTCTCTGCTGGATTGGCTGCATGCCCTGCTAGGCTGTTGGGTTTTGGATGCCGCATTCTCCTCCGATGCGTCGAGATGCTGTGGTTGAACGAAAGAAGACCAGTCGGCTTGTGAGGACAATGAGCTTGTGCTACAGGCACATTGGCGTCTGAAAGACTAATGTGACTCTCGATTGAATCATCGACAATACTTTGCTCTTGTGCCTCGAGATGTTGCTGGTGACCGGTGAATGGCTGCTTGCAGTCGGATTTGTGAAGCAGGAGACAATCTCGTGACGGTATGCCAGTCTCGTTGGTTGTGTGTGGACTAGCATCCACCAAGAATTCTTCAGAAGGCAGAGACTTTAGAGCGGTGGAAAAATGTGAGAGCAGAAAGAATGGCGTGCTGAGGATAGAGAAGTACGTGAAGTGACGATTGGCATGAAGACATCGCAGAGGAAAGAGGATGCTTTTGGAACGTGGAAAGCAGTGAATGGTGCTTGAATACTGCGGAGTCATATGGAAGTGACCTTGATGAGCAGGATGTGTGTGCGAGTTCCACTTCCGATTCAGCCCAATGTGCTCTTGTCTGTGCATGCGTTTCTCCTCACTCGATTTGCGCGTGGCCAGCCCATGATTGATTCCAGGAGATTATGGCCCCAAAGCACTCCCCATTCCGCTGACACGCATCGCAAGATCTGTGAGCCATGGTGGGAAAGAGCAGATATTTCGAGCAATCATCAGCATTTTTGGCTGTTTCAAGGGTCATTTGCGGCAGATATCTATGCTGCCTATCGTGCGCTCCCTCCCAGACCGCGTTTCGCAGCAGTCATATAACGCCCATTGCATAATGCACACCCTGCTCCAGTCCACATCCCGCGCAAAATTTGCATCTAGAATCCTGTTCCAGCTGTTAGTACCATTCTCATTCCCAGACATATCTCTGTCCACCATCCGCCTCAGATGTGTACATACGTAGTGGGGTGAAGAACCACCTGTTCTTTCCGCTCACATAGCGCTCCTCCAGAGCCTTCTTGACAGTCTTCTTCGCCTCCTCGCGCTGGGTAATCTCGGTGAAGGTCTCGTTGGTGACGACGCCCTTGAGGCCCTCGAGCTCGAGCGTGTAGCGTGTGGGCATCAGGTGGTTGTAGTTGATGACCTTGATGAAAGGCTTGACTTTACTGCGCTTGTTCTGGCGGGTCTTGGACATGCGGCGGGTGATTTGCTGGGGGTAGCGCTCGATTCCGGCGACGAGGGCGTGGGGGAAGGGGTGGGCCTTGGAGCCGTTGTCCTGGGGTTGGACAATCACGACCTTCTTTCCGGCATAGCGACCGCGCGAGATGATGGCCTGGGGGGAAGTGGGTGTTAGTTGGGGTGTTGTGTGAGAGGGACTCGATGGAGGGATGCGCTCGACGTACAACTCTGCCGACCTTGAGGACTGTGAGGATGGTCAGTTGAATGTTCTCTCTCTCCCTCTCAATCCACGCAGCAAGAATACGCACACTTCATCTCTGCTGTTCTGGTGAGGTTAGTTACTGACAAAGTCGTTTCGCGGTCGTTGCTGGAATTTCGGAGGTGCAATTGTTGCCAAGCGCCGTCGGCACACCTTCCCTCTCAATCTTGTTCGGATAGCTCCGAGCCCACAAACCCACTGGCGAAATCTCGCTCCTCCGCCCGACTTCTGCTTCCTTCGACACGGTCGACGCACCACCTACAGCCAACAACACAGTCAAGATGGGTGTAAGTCGATACTTGAGGGCTTGAGGGCTTGAGGAGTCCTGTTTCGGAGGAAATGCGCTTTTTTGGGAGGTGTCGGTGGACGGCGAGGAGAGCAGGACATGGCGCAATCAGGCCTTTGCAAAAATGCCTTGCGCTTCACCCCAGGACACACGACACCTCTTGACTCTTGAAGCGCCATCCGTCTATCAAGAAACCTGCTGACAATCTCCACAGATCGATCTGAACGCCCACCACGTCAAGAGCGGCCACCGCAAGGTATCTACCTACTTTAGCAGAGTCCTCACTTGAGTTGAATCTGCAAGTCTAACTTAATTGTTAGGCGCCTGCCAGCACCAACCCATACCGCAAGATTCTGCACAAGTTGTACGAATTCTTGAACCGTCGCACGGAGAGCAAGTTCAATGCCACCGTCTTGAGGAGGTGCGTAGTTTGTTGACGATGAAAAACATGAAAGAATACATGAAGGCACACATGATGGGGAGGAGGAACAAGCAACATCTGACAATGGAGCCAAACAGACTGCGTATGTCGCGCATCAACACCCCACCAATGTCCCTCTCCAAGATCGTCTCCGTCTCCGCCAACGAGCACGCCGCCAAGGTCCACGAGGGCAAGATCCGCGCCGTTGTCGGTACCGTCACCGATGACAACCGTCTCCTTGAGCTCCCAAAGCTCAGCATCTGTGCGCTCAAGTTCACCGCCACTGCTCGTGCCCGTATCGAGAAGGCTGGTGGTGAGGCCATCACATTCGACCAGCTCGCTCTCCGTGCCCCAACTGGCGCCAACGTCATCCTCCTCCGTGGCCCCAAGAACGCCCGTGAGGCTGTCAAGCACTTTGGTTTCGGACCTCACTCCAACAAGGCAAGCATCGTCGCAGAAGAGGTTGAGAGGAATTGCATACTAACAACCCAAACAGAAGCCAAAGGTCGAGAGCAAGGGTCGCAAATTCGAGCGTGCCCGTGGTCGCAGACGGTCGCGTGGTTTCAAGGTCTAAGCGCTATATCTATGTGATGTGGTGTGTGACCTTGAATTGGGGAAAAGCAAATGGCGTTCTCAGGACTGGTTCGCTTGTCCCAAGGAAGTGGACACGGCTGGAATGCTTCATGATGGTTCTTTTTACAGCATGGCATGGGCGAAGCAACTCGGCGCTTCGAGGCTACGCAGTTCATGGAATGACAAGATTGTCTGATCACCCATATTTCTCATGTCTTGACTTGTCTCTCTTTCTCTCTCAAGAGTTGTTGAGTAGTATGCTATGAGCCCATGTGCAGTAGTCTGTCATAGGCAGTGAGTCGGTATGCTTCATTTGTGATGTTGATTGAATACTTTATGAGTCCACATATGAAAGTGTCGCCATGACTTCAGATTTGGCAGCCCTGAATGATTGCAATGTTGTCCGCTTTTCGTTGCTCGATTGTCTCAGTTGGGTGCCGTGCCATTGAGAAAGTTTGGACCTCTGAACTTCACTTCAGAATTTTTGTTACCTTTCATGTCACAGCCACAACATCAGGATTGCAATCTCTGCACAAACCAACAAGGAGTAAGAAACACGAGACACGAAAAACATCACACATGGCATCAGAAACAGTCGTCGGAGTCCTTGGCGGCGGCCAACTAGGTCGCATGCTCGTAGAAGCCGCCAACTTACTCGAGATCAAAGTCAACTTTCTCGACGCACCCGGATCCTCCGCCAAACAAATCTCCGCACATGATGGACACGTTGACGGCTCTTTCAAAAACAGAGATGCCATCAAACAGCTGGCCTCCAAATCTGATGTCGTGACTGTGGAAATCGAGCACGTAGACGTCGATATGCTGGAAGAAATTTCCTCAACTGGAGTGGACGTCCAACCTTCTTTTCAAACTATTCGCACAATTCAGGATAAATTCAACCAGAAATCTCATCTGACGCAAAATGGGGTCCAGGGTGCGGAATGTCTTGCTCTACAAGAAGCGAGTTTGGGGGAACTGGAGAGGGTTGCTGGAGCTCTGGGGTTGCCGCTGATGTTGAAGTCCAGGAGGGAAGCTTATGATGGAAAAGGCAACTTTCCTGTTCGAAGCAAGGAGGACTTTGAACCTGCGTTGCAAGCGCTGGGGAAACTACAGCTCTATGCGGAGAAGTGGGCGGATTTCAAAATGGAACTTGCGGTCATGGTTGTCAAGACTAGGGATGGGGTTTTCTCTTTCCCAACTGTGGAAACGATTCATGAGAACAGTATTTGCAAACTCACATACGCACCGGCAAGAGGAGTGTCCCCAGAACTCAACAAGAAAGCCCAAGAACTGGCGAAGAAAGCGGTTTCCCATTTCGAAGGCAAAGGCGTTTTTGGCGTAGAAATGTTTCTTCTCAAAGACGAGACGCTCCTCATCAACGAAATCGCTCCCAGGCCACATAATTCTGGACATTACACCATCGAAGCATGCCCAGTATCACAATACGAAGCCCATCTCCGCGCGATTCTGGACCTACCTCTCTTCCAAGAAGATTTGGAACTGAGGGAACCTGCCATAATGCTCAACATTCTCGGTGGCGAAGCTCCAGATTCCCACCTCCTAATCGCCAGAGAAGCCCTCAAACACCGCCGCACCAAAATCCATCTCTACGGCAAAGGAGAAGCTCGCAAAGGGCGCAAAATGGGACATCTCACGGTCTGCGCACCTACAATGTCCCAAGCGGAAAAATTGATCCAACCCATGATTGACTTGGTCGACTCCGGCAAATCCAAGAAATCCGACTCAGAAACTATATCCACCTCACAACAACAACCTCTGGTGGCAATAGTGATGGGTTCCGACTCCGACCTCCCAGTTCTCCAACCAGGTCTCGCAATCCTGGACAAATTCAACATTCCCTACACAGTCCGCATAACGTCCGCGCACAGAACTCCAGCTTTCATGGCTTCCTTCGCGTCCTCCGCCGCTTCAACTTCCATCCGCGTCATCATCGCCGCAGCAGGAGGAGCAGCTCACTTGCCCGGTATGACAGCCGCTTACACTCCTCTTCCCGTAATCGGCGTCCCTGTGAAACCGACGATTGGGGATGGAATGGATAGTTTGTTGAGTATCTGTAATATGCCTAGGGGAGTTCCGGTCGCTACAGTGAGTATAAATAATAGTACGAATGCTGCGCTGCTTGCGATTAGAATTTTGGGAGCTAGTGATCCTGAGATCAGGGCTTTGACGGAGAAGTATATGGCAGATAGCGAGAAGGAAGTCCGAGCGAAAGACGAGAAGTTGGAGAGATTGGGAGCTGGGAGGTATGCTGATGAGGTTTTGGGGAAGAAATAGGTAGTGGCTCGTTATGAGCGAGGAAGGAGGGCAAGAGTGTGCAGTAATTGATCAAAGGATTTGAGTCGAGTGAAGTGGTATCATTGTTGCTCACACATCGCGCCTAGAGCGTTCCCTCTCTGCATAAATAGCGCCCGCTGAAATCGCTCAAGAAGATCGCTACTACATGTAATGCTACTCGCATTTGATAACTGTCGGAATCTCAGGGAATCAATCCAATTCACGCAGTTCACATCACACCTCTCCCCAACCTCCCAATCCCGAACTCATCCCCTGCGTCCCACTACCCACGCTGCCCTCCCCACCACCTCCAAGGTCCCAATAATGTCTCGAACTTCCACTCCTTGTATGCCGACTCCTCTTCGTGCTCTGACTAGCGCAACTACTATCTCCCGTCCGCTTCTGCACAAGAGATGCCTGATGTCTCCTTAGCAGAGATTCTCGTCTACGACTAGCCTCCGCAGCGCGAGATACCAGAGGATGATGTCGTTGTATAACTTCCGCTCTTCGCACGCTATCTGACGTGGGACCTTCGGCTGTAGCCCAAGAAGCTGGGAGGACGTTGGAGTCCGAAGCAGGAGATTCTTGCGATGAGGTACCGCCAGAGAGACGGGATTTGAGATAGGAGAAGATCATTTTGATGTCGACGTTTTGCTCCCAGTATTCGCGTTCCTTTTGGGTGCGAGTAGTATCTTCGGAGGTGGTTTGGTCGGGTTCTTCTTCGATTCCCCACAGAGATGTATCTGCGGGTTCTGTGGCGGGTGTGAGTGGTGCTTGTGGGACTGTAGGTGTGAAGAGACCTTCTGGGTTGGCGAGGGAGCTGTCGGCGCGGGCTTTCTCGTTTCTGCGGCGTTGGCGGAGAGAGGGCTGGATATTGCGGGGAAGAGAAGCGTACTCGTTCTGCTGTTGCCCTTCGGACCTCGTGTATGTGTTGAAAGCGGATCCTTCGTATTCTGCCAGCTGGTGGACTAAGATGCCAAGTTCTCGAGCTATTCGGTCGATGAGTTTGGTCTCCCAGGTTGTTGGTTGGGAGTCGTGAAAGGAGACTCGGGATTCGCGGGACGCTGCTGCTGCGATAGGTGAAGGTTGCGTAGGTGTGGGAGATGCATCGTCAGCCAGCTGCTCGCCGAATATCACAGATAAAGTGGTTTCGTCCAGCCCGATGAGATCTTGAATCACTTTGCGGGTGATCCTCCTCCAGAATGACTCTCCTTCTTTCGGCTGCTGCTCTTTGGTAGATTCATCCAATACGGCAGAGTCCTGTCGTGTCAAGATCCTTTCCAGCGCAGTTTGTTCCAGCGCAGGACGAGTATCAGTGGTGTTGCTCATCCGGCTCATGCGTCTTCTCCTCCGCCTCGTTTCCCGCTCAATTTCCTCAA
Organism: Ramularia endophylla; assembly: GCA_002116395.1. Classification (NCBI taxonomy): domain Eukaryota; kingdom Fungi; phylum Ascomycota; class Dothideomycetes; order Mycosphaerellales; family Mycosphaerellaceae; genus Ramularia; species Ramularia endophylla. Next base: position 4,298 of record MWSQ01001864.1, on the reverse strand, counting down.
ACACAGCTCTACTCTGATCCAATCGCCACTTCTCTATCCGCGCTGTTCGCTCGTCGTCTACAGCATAGTCTTGTTCCTCTTCCATAGCATCTAGCCGCCTCTGAACGCTACTTCTCCGTCGTACATGCTGCTTACTACTGCGCCGATTGTGCGGATTATGTCGTTCAAACTGCCACAGCTGTTCCTGCAGACCCGCGGAGGATGGAAAGAAAGAGCCAAGGCCATCATGCGTGGGCAGGACAGCGCCACCGCTCTGATCGAGATTGTTTGACGAAGCAGAGAAGGGGTTATGAAAGGCGTGAAGGCCATCATCCAGGCTGTCCAGCTCAGCTCCCTCTTCATCAAAATCGGTCCCTAAGCACGTCCCGCTATCATCGTTTCCCTGACTTCCCAGCGGCTGTGAGCGCACATGTGTTTCTAATGAGCCAAAGTCGGACGGCTGAGTAGCGGTACGTGGCGTTTTCGACGTCGAAAGCGATTGTACGTCGTGTTGCGGCGAGAAGAGGATCCATTCTTGTGATTCTTCAATCGCGCGTCGTTGTCTTGACGGTGATTGTGGTGCTTGGAGCTCGGGTTGGGTGTTGCGGGGCGCCGAGACCTGCCGGGTTGGCTGAGGCCGCTGTTGTTGGAAGGCCATGTCGGGTGTTGGTGCTCGTATTGGCGGATCGATTGATTGACGATGGAGAGTGAAGTGATGGAGTCTCCCTTTGTGCGCCGCTCGTCCGTGGCTCTCCGCCTGCAGCAGGTGAAACAGGAGGAGTTGCGGCAGGTGAACAGGAAGCTTTCGGTGTGGAAGCGTAATGGACCTCACAGCGCCGATCGCAGCCGTGGAGGTCGAGGTGTCGATAGCGATATGGCGCGATAAGAGTAAGGCGCGCTTGGATTGATTGCGATACCGGAGCTGTCTCCTGCCTTCTCTTCTGTGACAGCAACGTCACAACTTCTTGGAATGTGAGGTGCACTGGTGAAGAATACAGCCAGACTACGTCGATATCGGTGGCGAAGCTTGCGCTCGCAGTGGCAGTCGTTCGGTGATTGCGCGATCAGACGACCTGTCACGACTGCAGCTCCCGTCGCTGGAGCCCAAGGAATCAGGTGCCGGCGCGAAGCTAGGGAGGTGGGATGTCTCTGCTCTGTTCAAACTCGCGACGTAGCCCGTTCCAGCGAGCCTCCTGGATCCAAGGCAAGGCCGAAGAGCAAACCTGCTGCGATGTGAATGGATGCGCCAAGTTGCCTTGCTTTTTCGTAAGAGGTGACCGAGTATACGCAACCGGGTCGCTGCAAAGTTCTCTTTGTGGTCATAAAAGGATCCTCACACTTCCATCACCAACAACGAGCGGAATGTCTGCGGAAGAAGACGACAGCGGCGGAAAAGAGTCATCTCACAGCTTAGAGCTAACTACCTTATCAAAGATATCACCGAACCACAGCAGGCTCATCCTCGCTACACGGGAAATCAGGCCCGCCTGTACATGTACTCGGGTACCTCTTCAGTTTGTAGCGCGCAGCCTGGAATCCTGAAACAGCGTCCGTCTGCTGGCCTCTTCATCAAATGACGACGCCGGCCTCCCGCCAAATGACGACTCTCTCACGCCGCCAGTTACCACGTCCATGGGAAGACATCGGTGGCCACGAGACGGGTCTATGAAGGCTTTATACCGGACGGACAAATACCTACTGCCTTGTCTCCTTCGCCTTGTACTCTACCGCGATACTTCCTCTGATGACATAGGTATCGTCGCCGCAAAGGGGCAGTGAATGCTTACAATGCCCTGATTGGCAAGCACGATCAGCAAGATAAGTAAGTAGTTATAGAATCCTTGCTCGGCAATTCATCACGAATGGAAGCGTCGTGGAACACTTCTCCCGCTTGCACTCGTGGGATTAGGTTCTTACTGTGCTGCTTTTAAGCTTTGGTAAGGCTTCATGCTTGGCTTCCTGCTGATCAGATTCAGAACATTCACTTCCTTCGCGCTGTGGACGCTTTAGCGCCGTACTGCGTCCACTTGCTCTCGAAGAGAGTGCAAATCGGCATGCTTTTCCAGGCAAAACGAAAGCTTGGATATCATCATCGATACTTCAATGTATTTGCATTTCACTGCAGAAGGTTACCGCTAGCCACAATCCTGCAGGAATTCGTCCAAATGCTTTCCAACTACCTGTGTAGCATTATTTCCTTCATCAACACCTGCATCCTGCTTCAACATACCGAAAGCCATCCCCAAAGAAAACACAAATTTTATTTCCAATTCATGATGTCCCTCTCCAACCTATTGCCCTCATCAAACAAACCGAACTCTCCCACCGATTCCGAAAGCACGATAGCTTCAGAACTAGAACGCTTAACCCTCCAAGAAATATCCGTGATCAACGCGCGAGACTTTTCCCTCTCTTCCATTCCCGCTCAGGAATTGCTCTCTCATGTCGCAGCTGACTATCGTGTTTATTCGCCTTCTTTCCCGAAATCAACATGGGATCAAGCAGTTCAGCACTGGAAACAGACAGCCGTAAACTATCCCAATTTCCACATCAACGTCACGAATATTTCTTCTACGGTGAATGTGAAGGAAGGGTGGGCGACTGTGCATATCCAGAGTTATACGACGGGGTTGGGGGAGGCAACTCGATTCGGGTGGGTGAGTAGGAGATGTTGGAGACGAGAGAAAGGGGAAGGGGAGGAGAGGTGGATGATGTTTGAGACTGTTAGTATTAGGGGGACGGAGAGTTTGATGGGGTTTGTTTGAGGGCAGGTGAGGTGACGTTGTTGGGGAATTTCTTGGAGCTTGAGTACCTATTGCTGATTTGTTGAAACGTAGGACTTTCTTGAAACTGAACTGGACCGTAATATGATTTGCGATTCTGGTTCAGATCGGCTTCGAGTAGTGGTGATTCGAGCTGGTTGCTCTGCCAGCCGCTCTGCTGCCGCTTTCATGTCGATCCGGTCCCTCCTTTTGGAATTCCAGCGAGATGGCCGCAGGAAGTAAATATGTTCATCCGAAAGAGCAGCCGCAAAAAGGGGTGTCTGAACTGGCGATATCATCTTCAGTGGGTTGTTTGGCGAAGTAACGTGCTGCTGCTGGGTTATACCTTGACCACGGTGAGAGACTGAAATCATATCTTCAAGACGAAAGATCTGCCCGAGAGTTCTTGCTGTCGGCTGAGACTTTTGAAGAGGCGCCGCTGAATGAGGACTTGGAGGAGGAGAAGCCAGGTATGATTCTTAAGAGGGGTAGTTGTGTAAGTGTCGGGAAGGTGGTTGCGGGTGCTTGTTACGTGGTCGTTGATGGCGAGTTGGTGGAGTATTGTACTGTATGCCGATGGTCGTGTCATCTACAGGAGCCCAGAAGATGCAATTTGGTTGGATATTGGTACGCAATGGAAAGATCACTTTGGTTGTGCTCCGCAGCATTGGGACTTGGGTTGTGGTGTCCGGCGAATCGCTCGCTTCCCTTATGTCTACCTCTCATTTGCTGCATAACAAAGCTTGAACTGTAAATGTGAGTATGAATCTTGGGAACAACAGAAGGTACATAGCATCGAGGAACATAGGTTGCTAACCACGAAACCGCTCGCAATCGCGTTAGACTTTATTGTTACCCCAACCCTAACCCTAGCTTTCGAGTGCTCTTCGAGATGGCTTTTGTCCAAGAAGGGGGCGAAGTTGTTAGAGACCAAAGGTAGGAGGCGTTTTAATGCCCGATACTGTTGTTTGAAAAGTTGTAGAGGCATACTCGTGCCATGGAGGTTCATCTCAATTTCTCTCAATGCAATCTTGGAAGGCTTCCAGGGATGGTTGGAAGTTCCGACACTCGGTATAGCCATGAATATGAAGATGGAGAAGCTTTCTCCGCGCTCTCTGCACGCTGCCTCGAAAGTGGATTTGCTAAAGTGAAATTGATCGAAACGAATACTTGAAGTCGATATGCTGCGTAACTGCAGGGTATCAGGATGTAGACTATACGTTGGTATGATGCCGAATATGGACCAGGATGTCATGTGATGGTGGTTATGAGCGTTGCGTAGTGGACTAGAGAAGGACTGAGCAAGGATAAAGGCACAGGATGGAGGTGAAGGTGAAGGTGAGGTGAAGGTGAACTGTGGAAGGTGAAGCAGAAGTTCCCGTCGCCAAGAGATTCTCGGATGCCGGCCGCTCCCGGTGGGGCCACTGAAGACTTGATATTTCCAACCTCGAACAGCTTCCTCTCTTCTGCATCCGCTTTTGAAGACGCAGCACTGCCGAGAACATGCAGATCTTCGTCAAGACCCTCACGGGTAAGACGATCACCCTTGAGGTGGAA